>VZRX01006643.1:285008-325275 GCA_013398075.1 Notiomystis cincta | reverse complement strand
GTTTGGATTTTTTTTTTTTTTTTTTTTTTTCTGAGAAGAAAAATATTCCTAGAAGTCTCTCACAGTAACTGCCTCTGTCATCGGGTAGTTAAGGGACATCTGTCTCCATCTCGTGCAAGGCCTCCTTACCGTTCGCTTGGGGCGGGACACTAGAGGATGATCAGTGCGGAGGGATGAGTTGGACCTTATTGCTTTACTACTATTCAGTGCAGGTTCTAGAACCACTTTCACCCAAACAGGAGAACAACAAAAAGCGGAGTTGGAGGACAACAATTTCTTTGTCTGTTTTGTTAGATGGTAAGACGAACGGACAAGTGCCCCAGCTCGCTGCACTGAAGACAGGCAAGCAAAGGCGTTTACCAGTTAACTGATCAGCAGGCAGGCATGGTCAGGTCATCATTGGGTGAAGAGTTCAGAGGTCAGAAGGTCATAGGTTAGTTGCCGGTGGCGGCTGGGTGGTTAGAAACAAAAAAAAAAACAAAACAAAAAAAAGAAAGAAAAGATAGAGAAGAGATTAGTTCCAGCTAGTGACGGCTTAATGACAACATGAAAACTAATCACAACTAATAAAAAAAACAAGCATGTTTAATTCTGACATACTGATCGACACCATCTACAGAATGCAATAAAATCATGACAGCCCTCCATCATGATTTGGACACGTGAAGGAGAAGCCCACTCCCACAAAACTGGTTAACAGGAGAAATAGAGATAAAATATGACTAACGACTAATGGTTAGTAGCAGTCGATGAAGGAAATTGGAAAACAAAAAACGATGAACAGTTTTTGAACTGGGTAGAAGATTTCTGGAACAACAGTCAGTGCACAGCATCAGTATCTGACTGCTATTAAGCATTAGTACCTCCCCAGGTGCAAGCATTAAAGCAACTATTAATGATGGATGTGATTATTAATAATTGGTTGTTAAAAGAATGGAGTCATCTAAGGAATTCTGGACTTAGAGAAATAATTTGGTTCAACAAACTATGGGCCAAACAAAGGGTTTTTGTTCAATAAATTTTTTATTGCCTTTCATTTATTCTATTTACAAACAACATGGAATTTCTTGGCCTCATGATACAAAGCAGTACTAAACTGTAGTCTAGCAACGTAGGCATCATCGTGGAAACCAGGAAAACGCTCAGCCTGCTACTATAGCCAGCATTTTCCCGTTCGAAATACTATTTTACACATATAGGACACTTATAAAATGCACTTGCATGTAAACACTGTAAAAGTCCTGCCATTTTAAAGTCTATACTTAAAAAGCTCTAAGTACATGAAAAAATAGAGAAAATATCTAATTGATACTAATAAGGCATTTTAAAACTACAAACAGCTCTCTTTATTCATTTTCAAAGCTAATACTCTGCAAATACAATAAAATCTGACATTTCATATACATTCCTGCTTTATATTTTTATATTTTAAAAGAAGCCACCTGTAAATACTATTTTCTTTTGCCAAAAAAAAAGGAAAAAAGAAAAAAAATAACAAAACAAAACAAAGTAAAACCCAAAACCACAAACAAATTACAGTAAAACATAAAAAAGTTCTCAAGTGGAAAGTTATCATTCCCAATGTTCTTGAGCTATTCCTTCTTTAATCATTCTCTTTAAGCATTCTCCTTCACCAAACTTGGTCCACTTAACAGTAGTATGAATTTTTTTATTTTTTTTAAGACTCATTCAACAGCTTAATTAGAGCTAATAAATTCTGAGGTTGATAAAAGTTTCTGTACTGTTGCCATTTTGACTAAGGCAGAGGAGATGAAAGTGAGAAAGGTATTCAGTGCAAAGTCAGATTTGTGCCATTACATAAAATGAAGTCCAGTAGGTATAATATTCACAGATACCCTAGATTTAACAATCTTTTTTGTGGGTTCATTTACTTTCACATAATAAAAATGGCCCATCATTTAGGATACAGTTCATTAACACTACAAAAAATTACCACTGTAACATAAATGAGACCAAACACTCCCTGAATTTTTTTCAGAATCATGCTAAGTGGGATTTGTTTAAATTAAAACAACTGTTTCAAAAAGAAGAAAAAATAATAATAAATATTTTATGTGGCACAAGCTTACCACTTTACAGGTATAATAGAAACAGACCCTTAAAGCATTTTGATACTCATTAAAATTTTGATTAAAAGGTATCAAAATTTATATATAAATTATGTGAAAATTGGTTTTGATAAAATATTTGAGAAAATTCTCAGCAGTAATATTTCTTGTGGAGTTTAAAATCAAAGCAATATTTAAAAAATACCAGTACACCTGTGATACATCCTCTGCCAAGTCTCTGGCCTTCTACAGTACACACAGGTTTGTCAACTGTGCAACACCATTTACAGTTTATTACAATTATATCAGTCAGTCCCTCTGTTATATGAATCAAATTCAATTTTGTATTATTTATAAACTGGGGGTTTATTCTGAGTTAAAAAGAGCTATATTTTCCAACCCTTCACCAATTCTACACGCTTAGTTGTAAAACATTTACACATTTGGGGATTCTTGCTTTAAATGCAGTGCTTATCTCTGGAAAAAAAAACCCAAACACCAACAAAAAACCAAAACTATGCAGAGAATAAAAAAACCTACTCAAAAAGTGAATGCAGTAGTACTATAAAGTCATCTGAGAGTCAAATTAGAATTAAAAAAAAAAAAAACAAACAAAAAACCCACCAACTTTAGACCCGATGAATGCAAAGATAGATTCAGTGATATTTAACTGTGTAAAAAAAATTTCTGCATTGAAAAAAAAAGTATTTCGGTTTGCTGACATTGCTTTTCGTGGCCATAGCTATAGAAGTATCTTGGTGACAGACCAACGAAATAGGTGAATATGGCAAATACTGATAGTATTTTAATTCTACAATATAATTTGAGTACATTAAAATAAATTTTTATTGCTGAACAAAGTTGCCTCCAAAACATTTTGTGAAACTTTTAGGTATATGCAGTGATAACCTAGGATTTAAAATTCAAAATACAATGAAATTCAGTTGTCAAATTAACTTTGTGTAAGTTCTCAATACACACTGGGATTATTTAGATAAGACTTTAAAATAATGTTCTTCTGAAATATCAGCATGGTTTTCCTAAGAGAGGTATGCATGACTTATTCCAAAGGAAAAAGACGTGTATTTATTTATCTGCTTAGGACAGTGGGTTTCCAATATTGCTAGAGATGAATGCTGTTCTATCAGAAAATGTCTGTTTTAGAAGAAGGTGAAATTATACCGATAATTAATTTAAATTACTTTTAAGTGACCAAGATAAAACAACTAGGCACTTCAAAAAATATTTAAAATCTATGTTGAGCAAACATTACAATGATAAACTATGAAGTGGTATTTTCTCCATGAAAACACCCCTATCCCCACTTTATCAGCGTATTTACTAGTTGTCTCAGGTAAATATCTAATTACACAAAAAGGTAGCCACATATGAAACTTCACCTGAAACTATCATTGCAGATCATGAAGGAACATTAGGAAAAAACTGATGTTTGCAACATCAGGTCAGATTTTCAAAGACAAGTAAATCCTTATCACCTATTTCTCTTGACTGAGATAGGAAAAAAACCCCCAGAAAATATTAAAACCTATTTCCTTTTTTTTTTGGGCTTCATAAACCTTCAACTGATGATACCCTGTTGCCCCATTGAAGAGTTCTTAAGAAATGAGAACAAGCCAATGTGCTGCAAATAGTGTGCAGTGATATAAAACAATCTTACAGAAAATTAAAGTAGTGTCTTGTAACAGCTTTACGCTTTCTGTAAAGCCTAAGATGATATCAAAGATAAAAATATACAGGAGGGCCACTTTTGGTGTATTGACCAGAATCTGTATTCTCTCTTGTAGTTAATTTATGGAAGGTTGTGAGAAGTGTAGTAAATGTTAGGAGATGTCAGATCTGTCACTGAAATTTGGCTTTTGAATATTACAATATCATGGAAACCTGCACAACATTGATTTGGATGAGAGAAGAATAATAATACTTGGCACATAATGCTTTGCATCCTCAAAGCCCTGTACAAAACAAGAACCCCCACAACACCCCTGTGAGGTAGGGAAGTATTATTATCCTTATTTGACCAACGGGAAACCATACACAGAGAGATTAAATGACCTGCTGAAACCCACAGTGAGTGAGCAGCAGGGATGGGATAGGAATTCATCCCCCACGCTGCTTCCTAGCCAATGTCAATAAACCGAAAATATCAGTTTTCTCAATAAGCTTAAGCACTTCATTCAGGGGTCCAAAGGCATGACAACTTGAGGAACAGGAGAAAAATGAAGATTTACTTTCCATTCAAGGGTTAAAGAGAGATGCCCAAACATTGGATGTCATCTCACCAACCGGTCTTCAAAAGTTGTTTCTCCTTCAGGTTATACATTTTAGCAGCAAAAGGCAAATACCAAGAAATAGATTTTGGAGAAAAAAAAAAAAAATAACCAAACAAAAATCAAAATAACCAGAACACCCTCCCTTCCCCTACCCATACTAATTCAAACTCAAACAACTTTTGAAGTTATCTTCACAGCCCTTACCTTTCTGAATTCAGTTAGGTATCTGAGAACATGCATCCTCCTCATAATATACAGTACAGTGGCTCAAAAGTTTATTGGAAAAAAAGGAATCTAAATCTTCAGATTTCTCCAAACACAGACAGGAGGCATTTATTCCTTTACTTCTTTCTCATTAAGCAACCATCCATTCATTTTATTTTGCAACACCAATCTGATTTATTTCCACACCAATTAAAAGAACGAACTGGGAGTGGTCAGGGGGGAAGAGGGGAACACCACCAAATTAATTATTGCAGCACTGATTTCATAGCGTTTCCTGATGCAGATAGATGTTTCATTTTAAAAACTGAATCAGTTATAGAATTTCTGTTAAATATATCAAAGTATATATATTTAATTGAGCTGAGAAAGCCAACTTTAGAAATTTTTTTTAAAACCGCAAGCATTCCCAAAGGTTTAAAATATTAACTGTCCAGGTTTTTGAGAAGAATCATGAATGGGTCAAGACAGGGTATTTGGTTAACCAGCCGTGGTGTTGCAAATCTCATGTACACTCAAAGCACTTCTTACAAACAAGAACTGCAGAACTAAACTAACCTCGGTCTGCGGTCACAATCCTTTGGTAAGGATGGACACGCATATCGTGCCTTCGAACTTTAGTAGCCACCGCACCTAGTTAAATTGCAATTACCAAGACAAAGTTAGAAAACATTCACAGAAAACATTAACAGCAGGTTTATCAAAATGGATTTAAATGATCATTAACTACAAAAGTTCATTTTAAGAAAAGCAACAAGTTAAGGCACAGTAGTTTCAAATCTTAATCTTAAAAAGAAGTTTATCTGTGCAGATTAATATTGCATTTATTTTAAACATCCTGGCCTTAACCTGTTTAATCCATTCATTTACAATCCCAAAATTACAGTATTTCATGAAATCTATTAGACCCAAGCACATTTAAGCTTTACTAGTCACATATTCACTGAAGTGCCTTTCTTGCAGCAGGACTATTTTAAATAATGCCATCTTTAATACTGACAATTATTTGCTAACCTTAAGATCACTTCCAGTTCTACCACAAAAAAAAGTTTTAAAGCAATTCTTCAAGCCTACAGATTGTGATTTTAAACTTTAAGTCAATAAGTATGAACTGCAATGAATTAGGTGATTAGTAAAGCAAACACTATATAGAACACTTAGCAGTCAGTATACTACTATACACTCATAAATTACAGCTACTCTGTAATAGTAGGACCTAATCCAAATTAATAGCACTATTTTATTTTAAATCTATGTGCAAAAAAGTGCAAGTAAGTCACTGACTGCTAGGCCAAGCTTTTTTCAAGGCTGCTGAAACTAAGCATTTGTTAAAATTCAGATCTGATGAAGGATCAGTTAAGACCGTTCTTGAATTCTTAGCCTTTCGTTGGGAAAGCCATACCTGAAGATAAAAGGAAGGGAATTGAAAGTTAGTCACCAACTAAAATTTGATCTCAACACCAACATCCCCAAAAATACTGAGAGGGATGCATTTCTCTGCCATTTTTAACAGAATTATTTTTAAACATCTTAAAGGTCCACTACAAAAATGGACAAAATACTATAAATCAGAATGAGTATATAACAAAATAAAACTCAATGAACCCCAAATTTAATACAATTAACTCTATTCAATTGCTCAGATAATGGAGCAAATGTATTAAGAGTTATAGATTCCAGGCAGCTAAAGTGGGAGTGTGGGGGTTTTTTCCCTGCTCCCTTTTCCTTTTTTAAATAACATTTTTTTGTTGAGGTCTGTTTTGTGCCATACACCTCACACAGCTACGCCCAAGAGTATGCAATGGTTTCAGGTGTCATATTAAAAGTAATTTTTCTCTCCTATCTCTTTATAGAAAATCCTGTGAGAAATTGAAATTCCCTGCATTGTAATAAGCTTTACTCTGGAATGATGTATTTCTTTACTTGCTATTAACTGAATTCAGCAGAGGGGTTTGCCACTAACCACTAACAGCTGATAGCTACTTTGATGAACTCTCTAACTTTGACTTTACCCCAGGATGTACCACAAGTGGACTCACAGATTGGGGGTAGAGGAGCTAGGGAGAGTATTTGTGGGAAATTAATAAATGATAATGTTATCATATGCTTGCTAAATTTTGGCTATGGATTAACTGACAACAATCATAAGCTGACAGACGTACTGCACACTTTTGTCCTACTAGAATTTTTGTTATTGATTTACTAATCCTGCAAGACAGAAGTTGAAAATATGTTTTCTTTTTACAGTACATTATGTGGAAACATGCACACATACAGATAACTCACCAAGTATTTGTCATGTGAAACACTGATTTTTTGCAATACTTTCAACAAAATATTGACTTTGAACCTTATTGTCCAGTGTTCATTAGAGATGTTTAGAATTTGTGTAAATCAATAACTGCCACTGAACAAACTAAGATCAAAGTCCATAAAATCAACATCATGCAGCACCAAGGTCATAAACAATTCAGAACAAACCTAAGAGAAAAGATTATTTAGATTCTGTAGAGGGTAGGGAAGGAAGAAACTATTGGAAATGATTGTTCCATATTGGCCAGGACAATTAACTGAATTGTCACAGCTGCTTTATCATTCTTTCCTTCACACACCAAGTCAGTGGTCTGAAATATTAGGCATGATGGTCATTTAAATGCAATGTATAGAAAAGAAGCCATCAGTAAAGTTGCTAATTTTATCATCCTTTGGTCAGAACTTAGTTTGCTTTATATTCATTCAGTGAAATAATTTTCTGCTCATAATATGATTTAGAGCTTTCTGACACTGAGGAGAGATTTATCAGTTGCGTATGAAACAAAAAAACCTCCAACTGAACAAAGACGTTTGCACTCCCTCCAGTTTTGCTATTAATACGATATAGCAAAGTAAGAAGTCTTCTCTTCCAAAAATTGCTGGATGTTAATTTATATTAAAGAGAACACAAAGTGATCTGTTATTCATAGGAGCCTAGATGACATATAATAGATGTCAACTCGTATTTAGCTTCTTTTTTCCCTTGCCTATGTATCTACCATCTAATATCATAAAACATGAAAATTTCTTTTTTCAGTAAATTTATTAATATAAACTAAGCACACACACATTCAGGAATGCCAAATACATTTAAAATGTTTAAGAGCTGCACCATTTGAGCAGCTCTCCTAGGCAGTTCTGATATACCTGAGATAAGTTTGCTGCTTCAGATTTGTTTTTCTTTGAGCCCCATGAACATCTACCTTGCAAACACAACAGAAGCATAAGGAACACATTCTCCAGTCATCCATATGCAAAGGTCTTACCTAATACACCACTAGGTTCAATAGGGTACTCAAGGATTGATGTAGCTGGTGCCAGTGTGTAGGGGTATTCATATGGTGTGTAAATTAAACCGGCCTCGGGTCCGGGTGGAACTATTGCAGCGGTGGGATGAGGAGTTCCGTTTGGCATGACAGCGGTCTGTATTTGTCTGATCAAAGGCATTATGGTAGGGCCAGCTGGCGTAGGAGTACGCAGGGCAGCTGGCGGGAGAACAGGCGCAGGCCCAGTAATAATCCTTGGAGCCTGGGCTGTTGCTGCAAGAGAAAAGGCAAGGGCTGCTACAGTAAGCAAAGAAATTCAGAGGAAAGTATGGAGATAGCAGTACAAAACGTGGAAAGAATGGGAAAAAAGGGAAAAAGTAGGAAAGAAGAAAAATAAAAGGAAATCATTAGTACATGCGCTGATCACACAGTGCCAAAGCACACCATTCAAATGCAAACAGCTTTCCATTTTCCAGTGTGATTAAGTATGAACATGCAAAATAAAAAAAAGCCATTGTAAAACAGTGAGGTAGATTTCTCAAACAGGTTACACAGCACGAAAGCTCCATTTAGACCACATTTCTTCATTTATTCTATCAAGACTGCATGAGACTGAGATGCATGCAGGAAATACAAGGAAAATACTGTCACAATCAAATACAGAGTACAAAATTTAGTGCATTTATAGAGTCCACAGACACTCAGTTATGCAGAGCTGCTATATGAGTCTAGAGTTTTTATGTCTTCAAATCGTATTTAAACATACACACAATTCCTATTTCCAGGATCAGTGAAGTTGAAGATGACCTAGAAACATGGATCAGTCCTATCCTACTCTAACATGAATAAAAGTGGCTCAAATTTTATTTCCTTATAGTATTTCACCAAACAATATCCTTTGTTTGTATTAGCAGTTCACCATGGCCTTGCTTAAGTTAAAGAAAATAGGTGAGTTTCCAATTTTGGTTTAGTTTTTTGTTTGTTTATGGTGGTTTTGTTTGTTTTCTGAAGTGGTGCTAGCACATTTCATTAAGTGTTATTTGAAGCCTGCTGGCACACCAGATGAATAACAACTTAAGCACTAGCACATCTGCTGGTAACAGTCAATCTTAAAGGGTTATAATTTATGTATTTCTATGCACTACTGTTGATCTACATTGACTTAATTAATTACAGGTAGCCTGAAAAGAGAAATGTGGCGAAGATTTTCAGATTTGAGACTCATGCATTTTAAAAATTACTTTTATTTCTTAAACAAAAATGCTCAGGTAATTTTAAAAAGGCACTCAAATTTTTTTTACTTCCTTTCTTAAACAGAAATAAATCAATTTTCAACAGCTTCTATATCTTCAACTTTTCAGTAAAATCAAAACACAAAGAGTGAAATTGTATTATCAAATAATGAGTATTAGCATGGCAATCTCTAGTGAAAAAATAAATAAAAAATTCCATCTTCCCACTTATACTGATACAATAGACCGATGGGAACAGACCAGACAAAGAAATTACTCAAATTAATAACAAATTTTCTTTGCAAAATTTTGCACCAATTTAAGCTATTCTGAAAGCTATTTTGCTCATAAATTTGCAATAATTTAGAGACTGCCATATATTTAAAACTGATCTAGCTTTAAATATAGTGTTCGTTAGGGCTGAAAGATTTACCATTACCATTGTAGTGGTAAAAGCCCTTGCTTATGTCTCTTTTCAAATCAGAATAATTACACTGGTGTAAGCACTCTCAAATTGACCTAACTGCATTCCAACCTTTAAACATATTCAACACTGAAATAGGGACTGTGTGGAGAAACAAATTTGCAAATATCAGTAGGTCCTTAGTGAAAAGACTGATTTAACTGTGCTTACATTTGACATCTGTATCACAGCTACAGCAAAAACCTACTTTTGAATAGCATCAGCAACTATATTTTCATGAGGAGAAATCAGAGTTTCAACTGAAGAAAATAATTTGTATCAAACATATAATACGTATATGCTTTCATTAGTAGGTGCATGTAATTAATTTTCAAGTGTAAACTTGTGCATACATGTGTTTGCAAAAGCATTTTCACACAAATGTAATGGACATAATCGTAAAAATGGCTCATTACATCACTGATCCCTGTGAACTCAGCTGTGAAATCAGTTGATGAATTGTTGGTAAAACATAACATTGGGGGTACACATGCAAGCAAGATGAAAGGAAGGGATATAATACAGAAAAAATGTATTCACAGTATCCTGAATATCTGTAACATTTTAAAATTAAATCTCTAAAAATAAAAATGCAAAGGAGTCTACTGTCCTTTATATGCTTTAAGGAAAAAATGACCGTAAAATAGAAAAATCCAGCATAAGGGTTGAGATTTTTTATACTATATATTTGTAAATATTTCAATCCATAGATACTGTTAAAAAAAGAATGGGGGGTAAGAAACAAGCTAAAAAAACCCCAAACTGACATTACTTATCCCCCCAAAATATTTTGCAACAGCTACCTACAGTTTTGTTGGGTTCTTACTGCCTTCCATTCACCAACATAAGTTGCCACTGTATATTCTCCAAAGGCAGCTTTAAGATTCAAAACCTGCAAATGCTTCTATGGCATTGACCCTTGAGCTTATGACATGCTTACGTGATTTGATGTTGGCATCTCTGTAGGTGCCATTCAGAATTGCAAGCTCCATCAGCTGCATCTTTTTAAGGCTGTCTTCTCCTTCTGCCTGTGTATGAAAAAATGGGAGGGAAGTCAGAATTATGAATTCACTAGTGCACAAGATCTAAGTTACCTAGAATAAAACTGTTCAAGTTTTAACCAAACAAAATACCTGCTTACCATTAGTCACAAAAGCAGCAAGCTTTGTCAACTTTTCTATAAAATTAAGTGGAAGCTGCCTGTTGACTATCATTAAGTCTTATTGACAAATATCTTAAAACAATTTTGGAAAATATTCGTAACATAAATTATAAAAATTAAGGATTAAGTATAAGTTGTGTTTGGTAGAAATAATTTAAGGATTTTTTTTTCTCAAATACATTTTCATGTACTCCTAAAGATATCTTTAAAAAAATTTTATTATTGGGCCAGAGGAAGAACAGACATCACAAATTTTAAGCACTGCAATTTATTGTAATTTGCTCCACTGCAGTCGATATGATGCTGGGGAGGTGGGGCAAACAATAAAATAAACAACAATCTTTGAGTAGTTTTCCAGACAGGATATTGACTACTGCCATGTGGCTGAGTTCCTAATTTTGGCACATGCAGATGTATTCCAACGAGGATGTAACTACTATTTACACAACATACATTACTCTTAGTTTTGCTTCAATAAAAACTACTTCCCTTAAGTTACCTACTCCATTGGTATTGTGCAGGTTGCACAAATATTAAGTAGTGCTCAGTAGAAAAATGCTCACTATTTCAGTTAATAATGAAAACATTTCTAAAGTATAATTTCATCTTTATGACCAGAGATTTTCTGATCTGTCTTTCCAAAAATACTACCATTTGTTTAGTCTACACTCTATCAAGCAGAAAACATGATTATGATACAGGAAACCCAAGAGGGATGGTCAGCATCTACTTTAATGTTAGATTACCACCTTGCCTCTTGTATGGAATGCCACTGCTAAAATTCCTAAGTCAGATGCATAAAAGGGCAGTTTTCCTGTGAGCTGCACTGCATTCTTCCTTTGCTAAACCGGATTTCTTACATTTTTACTTATCTAACCACACATAATTTTCCAGGTATTTGGAACAGTATTTTCCAAGTTAATGAGCTTGTTATACATACTTTACTCCCAAACTATGGGTTAGCAATTTACTAAAGTCCAAGACAAAAACAGATTTCAAATTTTATCAAAGCAAATGCAATACTTATTATGAGTTGTGCTCAAGGGCCACAACGACCCCTTGCAAAGTAAACTTCTGGCAGCTGATTCTTATCAACAACTTAAAATCAACACAGTAAGATGAGTCAACACTGAATTCCTTTCAAATATCAGAAATTGAAAGTCCTAACTGTAATACTGAGGACTTGCATAAACACCAAGATTATCACACAGTAAACATTCAGAATATACTGGAAATTAGACATTTTCTTTATATATAAAATACTGTATGACAGGGCAAGCTGATACTAATACTAAAAAAGGAAATACACATTCAATTACCATCTTAACTAGAAATTAATTGTACAGTTAAGTACTGTACTATCCAGAAATGCCAGACACCATAGTCCCATAGACCCTTTGGAACACAAAATGTGCCAATTCTAGCAATCTTAACATGACACAGAACAGATTTACAATTTACATGCAAAACAATTTTATCTTCTTTTTTTAAGAAACTATTTTTCCATTGTATCTTTGCTGGCAAATTACCTAGGCAATCATGACACAATAAAACCAATTCCAAATCTATTTCCCTATCCAGAGCTCACAAATTCTAATAATTCTGGATATACCTTATCAAAGTTATTTCAGCAATTAAGATTTTTTTAATACATTGATTAATCTTTTCCCCTCCCCCATAAATTGTACATTGTTATTTGGATCTTTGTTTGCATTCATGTATTTATTTGAAAGTGTGTAGCAAGAAAACCTCCTCATAATGTCAGCTGCATCTCCCATATAGTTCCATTAATGTTACTAAAATCACTCACTTCCTCCAAATAAGACCTTCAGGTGATTGATCCACGCCATTAATGACTCTCAGTAAATGCTGAATAGTACATTCCACTTGCTAGGATAATTTTAGTAACCCTAATCCCAGATTTTGCACCACAGTGAATATTTCCTCATGTAACTATTTACAGGATAATAATTTTAAGACAGAAAATATTTTTAACCTTTTGATGTCATCAAAAGAAGGAGATATAAGTCCAAGTAATTGTTCTTACTTCAGCTTTTTCCTATAGGTCAGTACTGGTTTTTTAAAGAAAAGATGTTGCAATTACTTAGGCTTTACAAAGTATGTTCATGAAAATCACAGTAGACTTAATCAAACAAAGCAGAACAAGTCTGTGACATTTATTTTTGATATTTACTTCTCTAGATTGTGGCCAGCAGTTGATAAACTTTTCTTGTTCTAAACAGACCCTACAGCACAGCTCAAAATTTTCCTTCAAAAACTTCATCAGTGAAAAAAATTCAGAGATGCAAGACGTGAACTTGCATTTTCAGAAATTAACACTGACTTTTGACTTCTGGTTCTTTGATCTTTAAAGCATTTATGGGATAGCAGAAAAACCCCAAGCCAAACAAAAAACCAACCCCACCACTTTAAAAGCAGGCGTAAGTCTGACCACAATCGTTCCGAATCCTCCCAGAAGATGGCACTGTTTGTTGCACAATGCTGTCTCTGCAGGACATGGGTGGTCAGCACTGTTTGCACCACCCTACCAGTGCTGCTGAAAATCCTGCCACCGCCTCGCACCCCACACTTGGAAAAGTCATTCACCACCTTTCCTCATGGTGAAGCCACAGAAGCAGCCAGGACCCTTGGGGACACGCTGTCGTGTCCTTCACGCTCTGGTACCAAGCTCTCCACTTGAACATCCTTCCCCAATAGCCAACCCCTCCAATTTCCAAGAGCTGTGACAGAGCAAGAGGCACATGTTTTCCCCTGCCCTATCCTCTGGCTTCTTTGCTGACAGATGATCAAATGAGGCACACTAGATCTATCTTAGCTTCAGGCATTCCTGCAGGCACTCTCTGTTAAAGCAAAGAGAGGTTGCATCAGGGATACAAAGGCAATCTCTAAAGGGAGAGTACATTATCTGTACAATAGCTGCAACAAAGCTCAGTCATTTGTACCAAAAGGAAGCTACTTTGAGCAAACATCAATAAGGTCACTTAAAAACAGATTTGCATTACTAAGTTGAAGCTCAAGAGATTGACTCAAACCTCTCATCCTTTTAAATCTCCAGTGCTTTCCTTGTATTTATCATGTACAATGTAATATGCAGATTTCAGAAAAAAGCCTTAAATGGTATCTTGAAATGTAATTCTTTAAATGTAAGCAACTACTTGCAAATGCTCACTGAATACAAATATGGAAGCGATGGAAGTAGTAAATCCTAACAAAGCCAACTGTGCACAGGCACCAGTGCTGTTCTGTGAACACACAGCCTCTAACTCCTCACAGGAGCTCAACTCTACTTGGGCTAGCAATAAACAGACCTAAAGGAGACCAAATGCCAGTGAGGACTATCATTTTAAGTAATTTCCTTTCTAATCTTTATCAGTGTAGGATTAATAGCTGCAAGGCTCAAAACACAAGTGCCACCTACATGAACATCAAGTCTCTGGAAAACACTTCCTAAAAAAAACGCAATTTCAAATTAAATAGTGCTGACCATACAAATGCCCAGTAAAAACCACAACTGTCTCCCTACTTTGGATGATACTGAAAGTTTCACAAAAAAATAAAAAGCTGTTTATTATATAACTGTTATTTAGTAAGAGCTTGTTTCATGTCATGAAATGGAGAGCTCAGATAAACACTCCAACAAATTCTTTTCATAATCAATGTCCAAGCTGTACTTCAAACTCAGATATTCCAAAACCTTCAGAAAATCCTTTATTTTTAGGCACTGAAATGTTTCTGAGTCTTATGTGCATACATTGTACCCTGAAGACTATCATACAGTTCAGCTTATTTATATACAAAACATACATACACTAGATACATTTGTTATCCAGGTGGAAGACAGGCATACAGACTCCAAAAGTAAATGCCTTCATTGTGCAATGTCAATGAAGGACTTCAGCAGATGACAACAGTTACCAGAGGTGAAAGGTGGACTGTTAGATTCTGTGTACAGTAAACTCTGAGAAGTCTGTAACAAATTACATCAGAGAAGGAAAGAAAGATACTATTTAAAAGAAGGATCAAGTGGCAGTGTTTAGGACAGAGCAGAGATCCATAAGCTAACATCCAGTGGAGACAGCCAGTGGCTGCACTGCCGTGCCATACTGCTGCCAGGCCCTAAAGGAACATCACTGCAGCTCAGGTAATTCAGAAACCAAACAATTCACTCACTTGAGTCATAGCTGGAATACCTTATTCTCACAGAGCTTCTTAAGCCTTACAGTCTCATGCACTTAAGTCTCAAAATGTTTTCCGATTTTCCGATTTTCATTATTACCAGGGCTGGAAGGGAAGGCTTTCAACATATCTCTATAAACACAGGTGCTTTCCCCATATAATGCTCAATTTTCTTTTAAAGTAACTGCTTTAGAAAATATAACAGGTACATTTTTTTTTCTACATTCATAACAAATAGATACTCATATTTGGGTGCTTAGTGACTTTCATTGACATATAGATTCCAAATGTTACGCATTTTGGATGACATTTTTGCAATCCTGTCACATCCCTGTATTTCAGCTGAATTCTCGTGAACTGAAGTGAGCCCAGCCCTAGGAAAGGCAGCAGACAGTTCTATTATCTTGCACAAAATGCAGCAAAGTCTGGCATTGGGGACCAATCCTTTACAAGCTGTTCCAGGGCTGTCCTTTCAGGTTCAGAGCAGGAGCAGCAAGTGAGAAGAGAAAATGGTGGCAAAGCAAAACGACGGACAGACCAGCCAGGAGCACAAGAGCCAAAACCACTCTCTATCTTCCCCTGCCAACTGCAGCAGGCCTGTCCCAGCAGGCTCACGGAAAGAATGACCTCAGTAGTGCGACAGCACCGAAGAGCACTTGCCTCCCAAGCACCTCAGCAACCTCTCCGGCAGAGCTGCCTCCCTGCCCGCCCCTCACCACTGCTGGTTCAACAGCAGCTCTCACCAGCAGCCTCGCCTTTCCTGCCATCCTCTCAGAGAACTCTTCCAGCTACCTAACATTTTGTCCAAGTCTTCTTGGACACCCTTCTATACACATGCTTCAAGTAGAGAATTCTTCTAAGAATACTCTGTATTTTACAGAACGCAGGTAAGGCAATGAATAATTTTACATGCACTCCAAGCAGAAGGGAAGAGGACTTGGCAATTACGGAAGAACACTATACTAATGAACAAGAATAAATACTTAAAACTCTTCCTCAAATAGAAAAGCAATTTAAAATTGCCACATAAAATAAACATAACTTTTCTACCATCTGGAAGTACACACATTAAATACAAAGACTTTAATTATTCTTTACCTATCTGCACAGTATAAGCCATCTACTATTTACTTATTTAATGTGAATTTTGGTAAAACGCAACAGCATCGCTTAAATATTTTACTGTCATTGATCTTATCCTACTTATCCAGGAGGCAGTGCTGCTCCTCAGGGGTCTGTCACCCTGCCTTCCCAAAGTCCCCAGCTGCTCTACAGCCGAACAGCTGCAGCTTGGAGGCTTGCACTGTGACACTGGCTAGACTCGAGGGCTCTAGAATGCTTTTATCTCCCTGACAAAGAAAAATTTTCCACTGCAATTCACTTGTGGATCAGTAAGTATTCCTAACATACCATGCGCCAGTCAAACAGTCTTTACACATGAATGTCTCCATTCAGGGACAAAAACCTTCCATTCATAATTTATAAACAAAAAACCTTACAAACATTATACTACAAATTCCTAGACATACACGTATTAAACAAAAGACAGACCTCAGGCATCAATATATTGTCAAATATACTACAAAGGCTAAAACACGTTGGAATTTTTGGCGCTGAAGTATATACGCTTAAAATCTATCTTTGGAAGATCTGTTTTTTCATATCTAAGTTGTTGAAAGTGATGTATCTATAGCAACAAAATCCTAGACAAGATGACAGGTAACTAGATGTAAAAGACAAAGAAAAGAGCTTTTTTATAAGACTCTGAATGGGAGTGCCTCAACTATTAATCAATTACCTAATGCAAGAGATTAGATTTTACTTTTGTAAAGGCTTTTAGCTCTGGTAAATTACTCTATTACTCAGTATTAAAGAAAACATCTCATCCTCCCTTTCCCTCAAAAAAATCTGGCAGGGACCTTTCAAGTTTCCCATGCCCAGAATGTAAATATTGATCATTAGAAGTTGCTAGTAAACATGTGCAACAGACTTTCTCATCCTTGATTATACACTTCAGAGGGTGATGGAGCAGAAATCCTACATCACAGGTTTGTTTGTTCTGAGGAGAATTGGTCAAAGAGGTCTTTTCTGTAACAGTTTGGCAGCTATTCTTTTATTAGAGGAAACTTTCCCAAATACTTTTGAGACAAAGACTTCCAGACCAGACATATTTCTCAGAGTCCTGTATGTCATCAGCAATACCATGGCACTGAACAGGTGGTAAACTGTAGCTCAGTTATTTCTCTATTTCCTTTTCAACACTGACACACACTGCTGTGGCCATGAGGACAGGCAAAGATAAATTAGCATCATTATTTCTTCTGGGCAACACAGTCTGCTTATCTTCTTCAAAGCAAGCTCTCAGTTCAAATGATATGCAAAGAAGACTTGTGCTGTTTCACTTGACAAATTCATTGGTCATAATGTTAAAGATACACTAGAGGGAAAAGGCAGCCTATCTTTTTACACTTCCCATCACCTTATCTGACATTTCCCTGTTTAATCATGATACTTGGCTTTACCAGCAATACTTTTGAGAGTCCTTTTGCCCTCCCTCCCCCATTTTCCATTTCTGCATGAAGAAAATACAGATAAGGCACAGAAAATCAGCACAAAGCGTGTATTGTAAGCCAGACTGAAATACAGCATCAGTGGAACTTACAAGATTGCTTCATCATGTATGTTATATACCAGGAGGTTCTGGTATAGAACACACTGGGGTGGGGGGAGTTTTGCTTGACCTTAACAGGTCAACATTTCTTTAGGACAGATGTGATGAGCTCATATTTAAATCACAGGGTTTTGGGCTTTGAAGGAAGAAAAAGGTCCCCTGGGTTAAACAGACCCTCAACAACACTTAATTTCAGGACTTGCTTTTTGCTTTGCCCTTTTTTATTTTTAAATTATCATTCCTATTTTCCTTGCACTTCTGTTTTAATGTTGTTAGTAAAATCTGTGGTAAGAATCTCTACACACCACACTGGAGAGCTTCAGCTATTCATAACCCTCCTTAAAAGGAATGCATCTTTCATGACACATACACACACTAAAACCCAAAAAATTCTAAAGGGAAACAAAAATTTTTACAGTACATTCTGAAATGTTTTTAGAAGACAGAATAATACTGAGATACGTTCAGATTTATTTGCCAGCATAGACATCTGCTGACATTTGTACTAAGATTCAAATGAAATACCTATCAATCTAAAGCCATTTATGCAATCTAAAGCATTATGCCTATTTTTAGCAATGTGCAAGCCCAGCTTAAAAACTTTCAGAGCTGAACACTTTACTTTTGGTATTTCTAGTTTTGGAATGGTAGACATTCGAAACTCCTCCTCACTGGTTAGTTTAATTCTGAAAACAGCAGTTAAACTACAAGCAGATTGAATAAGATAGTACCAGGCAGGCCTCTCGTACAAATTTCCCACATATGGTTCTACCAGCAACATCTGAGTTCCATGAGCATCCTAGGAATCTGAAGAGAGCAGAACGCAAACATGACCTATATTATGCAGGTCTTTATCCAGCTGTAGCCTTTGGAACAGACTGAACAGTGCCAGAACACTCAGACAGTGTTGACACATTCCACTTTTATCAGGACAAATTCATTAACCCATCCTGAGTTTTAAGTAAACTATAAAAACAATTTAACCAATATATACTGCAAAACGACCTATGATCGAGGTGGTTGTTCTAACAGGTACAAATTAGAGACAATTGTTAAAAATAAAACAGTTAAGTGTGGCCTGACCTGTAACGTTTATTTTCCCTCTGTCATTCTGGAAGGTTTCTGTTCAAAGTCTGAGTTTATAATCTCCAAATAGCTGTAAATTCTCCTGAACTGCAAAGACACCTAACTCAAATACTGGAGTGTGTGGGGACCATGAGGAACAAGATGGGACTGGAGCCATGGAGGAACCGCATTTAAGGGTTTCAAAACTATCATTTTGTTGCAAACTCAAGAGATTCCAATGCTACATAGTTTTCTTTCCAGCTATGCTAATGGTTTAGTACATTAACAAAGCCTTTCATTTTCAAAATGGCACTGAGATATGACTGCATGTTTTCATATGAAAAACATGTCCAGTATGTTTTGAATCTGTTCCCACTCAGAAATAATTAAAAAAAAAAAGGCAAGAAAAATGACATTTCACATCAGATTTAGTAACCAACAAAGAATGTGAGAAGTCTCTCTCTAGAGCAACAGAAGAAAACTAACTGCTGGTGACAAGGAGCACAAAGACTGTTGCTGTGAATTAGTACATGTCTTTCAAGAGTATCTTCTCTTATATGTTTCACTAAACATTGGATTCAGGGCTGCACACTACCACATGGGAATTCAAGCTGCAGTAGTAACTTCTAAGACATTTTTATCTTCAGCAAGAGATGTCCTGAAAATGCAATACTGATTAATTAAAATAAACGAATTTATTACAATATCAACTTAGCCCATGAATGTTTAGGCTTTTCCAGATATGTTAGTATTCAGGGAGCAGTGATCTTGCAACAGATTCTTCAATTGTCATAGTTACTGATCTACTCATATTTTCAACAGAAATCATGACAGCTAAGTGTGATTAAAAAAAAAGGTTCTGCATTTCACCTATATTCCCTTTTGTAAAATACTTACATGAATTGTTTTATTTTCAAAATGATTGTTTTCTACACACACCCAACCTCTAAGGTCGATACATGTAATGACTGTTTCATTCACAACTTAATATAAAGCTACCATCTAGAGAAACAGTATTGTTTTAAACATAAGATGCCCAAAACCTCAACCAATTTAAGTTTTACATTATAATCCAACTAACAAAACAGAATATTAGAAGCTTAAAGTGAGATATGCACTCGGTATATAGTTGCAGTAATTTTCAACAGCTGCTAAAAAGTGAGTGAGTATTAAATGCTCACAATTACTTCCAAGTGCTTACACATCTGTGAGCAGCCCGTAGCTGTGTTAAATCTAACACCACTTGTGTGTCTTATGTGCACCTCACTGGTTCTCTAATACCAGTGTTTAAATACTGTTTAAAAATCGAAATTAGCTCTTCCATAAACACCGTGGATGCCACTCCAGTTCTTGAACTTTCAGAGCTGATGAAGTCCAGAAGAAGGGGGTGATAGTATTCCAACTGGCCAGTCTCCTCTTGTATGGCCACTAAAGCCCGCTTTCACACAGCTTAAAAATACAGAGAAGTGAAAAAACTAATTGTGTGCATTCTCTTTAGGGGACAAATATGTCAATCATATGACCTTCCGTTCAAAGGCTCGGGCTGCTCGAGGCAGCGTGTTGCTAGGGAAAGGGCTTTCTCTGCTATTTACTGAGCTTTCTTTTCAGCTTTTACAGACCGGCCAACCCTGATTTTCCACAGGCAGAGCGGGAACCGGCGCTGCCTGGCAGGGGCCGGCACAAAGGGCCTTTGAGGAGCGCCTCTTCCCCAGGGAGCCCCACCACTGCTGGGCACACTTGAACACTCACCACATTTCCTCCTCCGTCAGACACAGCCCTCACCTGCGGCTACCACCACGGGTGGATGGCGAGGGACCTTGCCTGCCTCGAGGAGGAAAGGCAGAGGCGAGCCATTCCGGCTGCTGAAGGCTGCCTGAGGAGCCCGAGCTGCACACAGCAGCCACAGTGTGTGTCCTCTGAGGTGTCCATCACTTAGAAGCATCAGGTAGCGAAGCACGGGTTTGACCACAAACTGACAAAAAGCAGCTTGTTGACTCCAGCCAGCCCTGAACATTTATTCCTGCTGTCACTTAGGAGCTGAGGGAAGGCATGGGAGTTCCGTCTATCAGTTTGTATCATTATTTTGTTTCTACATAACATAAATCCTAGCATTTAAAAACATTTTTAAAAGCCTTTTAAGATAGTCTCAATTTGCCAAAATATTTTTGACATCTGCAAATTTTACATAAAAATATATATGCAACAGATTTTATTTTTTTATCAATTCCTTTAATCTTAGCGACTTCAGTTACAAAAGATTACTGGATTCTTAGTAAATCATGAAAATCATACAACGTAATTCAGTTTCTTGTACCTACTCCAGAATAACAGAAGTGATGATAATTTGACCTTTTTTCTAATGTAGTCATGCAATTTTCCAGTGTAATCACCCAGAATAATTCAAACATACACAAGTTTTATTTTAATTATTCATCATAGTTCTTGGAAAAAAAAAAAAGGAACCTGAATCTGGAGTGTCAAAGAAAATTAAACCAACTTCATGTTTGAAGATATTCACCTTTTGGGCTTTTGGAATTAATCACGTACCTTAAGATCAGTATTTCTCATTCCATTTTTGACAAATAAGCGCAAATAAGAACACCTATTTTTCGTAATATAATAACACAAAGTCAGTTTCTTATGATATTCTACTTTGTATATGAGATTTTATTCTGCTAGGTTTTAAGACCAGATTACAAATACTCATTACTGAAAATAGAGGACATCAGCAGTAATAAAAAATGTAGTTTTGAAAGTGTTCCTAGTGCTTTCAAAATATACCCCTTACATTCTGAAAAAAGATACCAAATTGCAATAAAGACACCTTTCCATTATCCACCAATTTGCAAAAGAAATTTATATTTCAGCAATCTGTGTTTTTAACATAGTTAGAGAATTTTCCTAAAACTTCTTAAATTAAAAAAACCCAACCAAACAAAATCCCCATAAACAACAACAAGAAACCCCTAGACCAACACCCTCCCGGCTTCCC
Source organism: Notiomystis cincta (assembly GCA_013398075.1). Classification (NCBI taxonomy): domain Eukaryota; kingdom Metazoa; phylum Chordata; class Aves; order Passeriformes; family Notiomystidae; genus Notiomystis; species Notiomystis cincta. The sequence continues at coordinate 303,612 of VZRX01006643.1, read as the reverse complement.
TTCCCTCTCCTACTAAATAAAACAACATTTTTTATAAAAAGTGTTTTCTGGAACCTGCAGGAAAACCCACATATTTTTTCCCCCTGCCCAAGACTATTCAGATGCCTTACATAAATAACAAACTCTACCAGTTTTGTATGTAGGCAGGCCATGTTTCAGAACTCTCTCTCTCACAAGCAAGTATAGGTTATGACAGCTCACGTATCGAAATGAGACCGTGGTAGGATCATGAGGTACCTGACTAGAGACTTGCCAAAATAAAGGACTGACTAACTCGTTTGGAAAATCCCCAAAGAAATGACTGACCAGAATTTTTTCATCGCTTTTTTTTTCTTCGCTAAAATCCTACATTACCAGAATCAACTAATTATAATTTGTTTTCTATATACTAACTGAGCCTGTATGATAAGACAATTAAGTTCTTTAAATGTTATCTTCTGTCCTAGAATGAGAGAAGTATGTATAAGGCCGATCTTAAATAATTAATTTGACCATTCTTCCCCACTGTTCTAACACACTAATTTAAAAATCTGCCTCCTCAGCAGACACAGATGCTAAAGTAGCCATTTAGCAGGACTCACAGTATAAATTTGATCAAATTTCACTGCAAGGTAAAGGCTATACTGGGACAGAAATAATCAAGACTTCTGTGCTTCTCTTTGTTGCTGATCATTGCATGTTTTACAGTGTTGCATTTGAACAGGTTCCTAGAGACTCCAGATCAGATATTACACCAAAACTTCATTTAATGGTTTTCCTTGTTCATTTTCAAAGCAGCTGGGTACCCAAACTGTGGCTGAAACAAACTGCAGCCATTGAGCCATCCTAGATCAATGCTGTCATGTCATGCTCAGGAAACCATTCTTGACAGGATACTCCTGCAATATTTCTGTGTGGCATCTCCCCTGTAGCTTCTAACTAACCTTAAATGCCAGATGCATACTGTAGGACCTTTGCAGAGAACAAGCAATGCTGGTATTAAAAATATTAACCCACCCTAACAACATCAAACTGTTCCCATGGTAACTTAACTTCTTCCTACACATTCATAACCAGAGCCTTGCCCTTCACTCTCACTCTGCATTGTACTGATAAGAGATTTCCACCTGCTTTCAGAGTGATCCTTGAGTCCTGTTAAACAAGTAACACTGTCCCATTTTTACATTTCTGACTCAATTCTTCACTTCTGTCTGATTCTGTTCGAATATGGTTCAGACACTCTGATTCTCTAAACACTTATGGTTCTAATCCAATTTTTAGGAGAAACAAATTTAGACTTAGATGTTAGAAATGTGTAGAATTAAACTGTCTTTTAGAGACTGTAGAATTATACTTTCGTATTGTAGTAGACAAGGTGCACAACCATAAGCAAAAGCAGCTTAAAATACATTTTCTACTACAAGATAAATCACCTTTAGTGCCTCTTAATCTCCTGAGCCTCAGAATCTCATGAATATTTCAAAATAATACCTAAATTCACAGAGTCTCTAATTTTATGGACTATATTTTTATACATAGCACTTTGCAGTAAAAGTCTACCTTAATGTGTGCAAAAAATAATACATAGGAAAAAAATCCAAAACCAAAACCAGAAAAGGTGTATTTTCAGCTTTCTGTTACAAGATGTGGCTGAAAAATTAAGAAGTAAACCTACAACGTGATGCAAATTTTTGGACACTGAGAGTAACTGACTGATTTACTCAGCATTGATGGGAAGAGATAAATGAAGTTCTTTTCCTTAAGCCAAAGGAAATAAGGACAAGAAAGGTACAAAAGGTGTGAAAGGTATATAATTCTGAAGCAATTCAAATAAATGGATAAAATAATGGAATTTTGTTTCCAGAAGATGTAAAAACAAGTTCCTGTGCATCCATGCATGATTGAGTTCAGAGAGCTAAGACTTTGAAAAACAGAGGATGGAATGGGAATCCAGATGGAAAACTTGGGGAGAATAATTTCAGAGGAAACAAGTTCAGAAAAGTCTACCTAGCAAATACAAGTCAATTCCAGAACATAAAAAATTAAAATGCTATCCTTAAGACTTTTTCCCAGGTTACAAATTAGTTCAGGATGATTAGGCTGAGGTTTTACATTGCTATGAAAGGATTAAAAAATTATTTTTCAAGATGTAAAAAGCTTCTCAACTGGCACTCCTGTGGTACTTTAAACCAATTTAGCTAGTGGTGGTCACAGTCCTACTCTTTCCTCACTATTGCTTGCCTGTATCTATCACTGTACCCAGGACTGAACCATGCCAACCTGCTCTTCTGGAAACACTTTTTTTTTTTTTAAACCTGTATATTTTTCTGCCAGCTTACAAAACTGAAAGAGCTCACTGCAGACTTACTAGTAAGGGAGGAGAGAATGATGGGAGCTGACACCTCAGCGTGTCAATTGACTCAACTCCATGTGGAATCAGGAGTCTTAGTCTTGCTAATTCTGAAGCCTAGCAGTTTAATCTTCTTTTCTAACTGGAAACCACCTGACAACTAAACGAATTTTTTATTCACATTAAAATATTTAATTTCATTTTTCTTATTCCTCATTCTCCTACAACTGTTTTTTATAGTTTTTGCCCATTTCCTTACTTAAAATAATCCTTCCTTTATGTCTTTCTTCCTCTTGATGCCAGCCTTTAGTGGAGAAATACTATTACAGCTCCTCTTGCCCAAGCGTACTCATCACGCTCCTCTAGTGGTTACCTTAAACCATATGAAGTGTATTTCTCCATTGGTACATTTGCTCATCAGGAGCAATGGCTACAATCTCAACCATTTACTTACTACTCTAAGTACACACATTGGTATTTTGCAGAGATCTTTGAACTTCTTTGGTATTTACACTCCATGTTCTAAAAACATTGAAAAGAACTAATTTCAAACCTCTTTAAAAACATCATCATCCTATACTGGCAATTGTTACACCTTACAACAGCAACTTTAAAGACATGCCAGTTAAATAGTATACCAGTACTTACAAAACTCCATGTTAAGAAACTGAAAATAATGCTTGATTTAATAGTGTGACAAACAAAAGACAGTGTGACTAACAAAAATCAATTTCCTTACTCCTATTTTTTCCATTTTTTGTATTACATTCTTCTACAGAACTCCCCTAAGTGAGAAGTGCTGATTTTCTTTTGCCAAGAATTGTACGACGTAGATGATACATTTTATTTTCATGTCTCTGCATGCAGTGTTAATTTCAGCATAACAGTATATAAACACTCTTCTGACCTGGAGTTCAGATACCTAAAATACACATGCAAAGAACCTGCTCTCAAAAGTTTACATGCTAGTAAGTGAAAAAATTGCAGAAGGAAACAAACTGTTGGAATCTAAAGATCAAAGGCACCAGTAACAATGCACCAACAGAAGCAGAATTAAATGGAGACTGGATAAAAATACTTGTGAGAGAGATTATTAGAAGAGAGGGAGTGCCCAGAGAAGAAACAGCTGCTATCCCTACTGGTCTAGCAGCATGCACATTTCTTTGATTCTCTGGATTCCTGGACCAGCAGGAGCCAAGAAACCCTCAAAATACAACAAACACAGAGCACAAGTACTTAGAATAGCTTCCCACTTCTTCCCCACTAAGGTATTCCCACCTTTTCTGTGTGCATATCCTTGATACTTTCTGTGTGTTCTCCAGAACTAGGTGAGACATTCAACAAGGTGATTTACCTCTCAAAACACACCAGAAAATTTCAGTTACTTTTCTAGCACTTAGAAAATAAAATAAGCTCACAGAAAAATCTGGTAAGTGTTCTTTTATTATATCCATCCACAAATTAATTAGCCTGCAGCTGCATTAGAAGTGAAGCAGAAAGGGGACTTTTGCTCTCAATATGAAACAACTGGCTCCTCACAACTCATGAGAACATACTTTAGCTGGTATCAGATTCCGATCTAAGCAGGCCTATCTCAGTTTTACCTAAAACCAGACTTTTTTTCTGTATGCCACACTTTCAGATGATAAAACTGTAAGGTTTCTCCTACACTGCTCCTGAGGTAAAGGACAGAATACCCTTCTAATTAAATACGCACCTTGTATCGGGTAACTTGCCTGATGTATGTTTTCACATACTCTGGAGAAGGATGTTTCTGATGCAACCAATCAATAAGTTTTAGGTTACGAAAACCCTTCAATAAAAAAAATTAAGTGAAATAGTAGGCAGCAAAAATCCCACGTTCTCCTTTCACAGGTATTGCAAAACTAAGATCATATTATGTAGCCCAGATTCACTTATCAGTAATTTTTAAATATCCCGATCTCAACATCTGACCTGGCTAAAAAATCCCACCAGTTTAAACTTTTCCTGCACTCCCACTGCCTCTTATTTTCACCTCTGTTTTGCAAGTCAAGCAGAGAGAAGTAAAGGAAGAATGCACAAGATGTGAAATAACACAGGTCCCAGTCAACCCTCACAGCCTACGGAACCAAAATTCTAAAATACAGAAAAAATCCTAGAGTATGAAATCTGAAAACTGTAATACCAATATATACCTTTTTTTTTTTATTTTTTTTACTGCCTCATTTGTGTAAATAGCATCGATTTGCACAGCTACTGTAAAGTATTGGAACTAAGGACCTAAGTGATGCACTCAGTTCAACCCAGTATCCCAAAGAGTCCTCTGTAGCACTGACTTTTCTATATATTTTTTTAATGCTGATAATATCCTCTAATCATTTAGCAACCCTCTTACAATAAAGTGTAGAAGTTTTCATAGTTTCAGTTTCTCAAGCGACTTCACAAACACTTAGATAATATTTTTTTGGTAAATATTTATTTATAAATATTTTACTGTAAAATTTTGCCTTCCAGTAACTCATCTAAGAAACAAGAAAGTATGGGGGTGGGGATCAAGTCTGATGAAATCAATTCCCTGACAATGTTTCTCAAAGTAACTTTAAATGAACAGTTAAAATTTTGAGTATTACTAAGAGTAAATGCTGCTCTTGTTGTCTTCTAATTTCTTTGGAGATATTTCTCAAGTTTCACAGAAACAGTACCCTGAGGCTACCAAACAGCTTCAGCTACATCATTAGTAACAGTTCAGGAATTTCTTAGAACTTAGCAGCTGTTCAACCACTGAATCACCAGCACAAATTTACTATTTTCCTTTGCTAATTTACAGAATTCCTGCTAGTGATGTAAGATTATATCAAGGAGTTCTAACCGTATTTTTATGGCTTTGAACTAAAGTTAAAATTACTGCCATTACGGCAGTACTGCTCTCTTTTTAATTAGTTCCACCTCCATCTCCTAATAGTTATGATGAGTAAAGATTTGAGATATGTACTAGAAAGGATCACAACATTGAAGCCTTGAGCTCTATAACCGATAAAAATTATTTTGGGGGAAATACTGCATGCTCTTTCAAGCATGACATGCCCTTGAATATACATTTTTAAAGCTAGTATCGAAGTGTTCAAGCACGTATAACCTTTCCTATTTCTTTAAGTCACCCGATCTAAGTGGCTAGGAGAATATTAACACATGCTTCCAAACAAGCAGTGCAAAACACTGGTCATCAGTTCTTCTACAGTCATCAGTTCTTCTACAGTCTACTACAGCTGACTTCTGGAGCACAGCTGAAGGTTAAACAAGCATGAGTGATGTTCATCACTTGAGGCACTTGTGAAAGCACCAAGTCCATCTTCTCACATTTCAATAGCAGTGGTGCTGACAAAGAAGTCAGCAGGTCAAAGCCCAACTCCCTTTAGAGAGAAGGCAGGCCTGAGCTGGGAAAACATTTACATGTGACCTGAGAAAAAAAACAGTCTGAAGGGCCATAGGACCTTATTTGTTTTCGAAAGAAACCTCAATGCCCTCCCTCCCCTTTCAGAAGCAGATTTGACAAGTGTTGTAATAAATATTACATACACAGAGGAAAGTTGAAATCAATAGCAGGTTAATGTTTATTGAAACAATACAGAGAACCATTTTTAATAGCATTACTTGAAAATAGATCTAATCTAGCAAAGGAAATTCAATTTATGTTTAGAGCAATCAGATTTTGCTTTTTACTCCAGGGATTTGTTGCAAACTATGTCTCTCAAAATGTGCTTACTGTACTGTATTTAGCAGAAACAGTTTAGCCTTAATAAGCTGATAGTCTGCAAGGGAGCATGGATCAACTTATTCTCATTAAGAATGTAAGCAGCTTTCTAACAGCCTCCGTTGCTGTTCAGCCCATGCCAGAGAAAGCAGGGATCTCTCCTCTAAACCCCGTAATTTATGAGTTTATTCAAACTCGCCAAATTGCTTTAAGTAAACGCCTCTTATATTTGAAAATTCCCATGGCAACTCATTTAGTTTGGCAGGAAGGCAGACCCAAATTCAATCCTTTTATCCTCCTGCTAAACCATTACAATGGTAATTCTGCTCTGACACTCTGAAGAGACTGCTAATTACTGTACTCGGGTCCCCAGACAGATTCCCCATTCAGATTAAAATGGCTGTGCACGGCAGAGAGCAGCAGCAACACCTTTGCGCACAGGAAGGGATGTACTCTCACATTACTGCTTTTTACAAGAGAGGCTCCAAGACTGCAAAGACAAAGCATCTCCTATCCACTAAGTCATGCAGAACAAACACTGAGGAAGGCAAAAAGCCAGCTGCATGACAGTGAAGGAGAGAACTGAACCACTAACTTCTGTGTGTTGACTACTGAAGATACTCAGCCACCTCTCAAATAGAATTAATTCATCTTGTTATTGCTATTATATACTGCATGTAATAGTCTAAACTACAGATCAAGGAACTACATAAAATGCTACTGAGTATTGTGTCATTATATTCCATGAGCAAGCACCCATTGTCTCTCTGTCATGAGAATGTCTCAAATTTTAAAAAGCCACTCAGGCCTTTTTACAACATTATTTATTTTGAGAAGGGGATGTGAGGATTTTGTAGCAAAGCTTTTTCTCCCCCCCTGTCACTTTGAATCCAGAAAATGTGAAGGAAACTGATGACTGCACCCTTGCTCTTTTGCCCTAGCTGTTCCCTCTTCCATTGAAATGTAAATAGCAGCTCAATGCTGAAGAGAATAAACATTTGCTATCTCTGGACTAACACTTAGTGGAAAAGCCTAAACCCTGGCTTAACGCATTCTTCTACAGCTAACGAAGATGGTGGTCTGTCCTCCTCAAAAAAATTAATTTTAGTCTGTTTGTGTCATAGCACCATTTCTTTTGGAGCAAGAACACACAGAGTATACATTACAACAACTTTTCTTCCTTTCACCAGACGAAAACTTACCAGAACTAGTAAAGAACTAAATGTGCCAAAGTAATACACATTCTTAGAAAGTTACTCAAAAGGGAAGGAAGCCAACTTTTAAAATGTTAGAGAGAGAGATCAAGATGCATTTAATTTCAAAACATACAGTCTGATTTCTCTTTTAATCTAAAGTGAATAGCTAACGTCTCATACTTGTTTTTTCAAAGTATGACTTTAAATTGTGCATTAGTTTGATTCATAACATTTGAGAAAGTTAAAGCTTTCACTTAAAAAACTATTGAGATATTCTAAACCAACTGCGTATTTGTTTTAAGAACAGATTTAGTTCTAAAATCCTATATGCAATGGCAAACAAGAAACCCAAAGACAATTTTATCACGAAACATTTCTAATGAAATGCAGCCGTACTGTTAAAAACATCATTAAAGCATAGGCTGACTCATCTAACAAAGCAGTTAGATCCATCTGGCTCAATTAGCAAAGCAGTCTACAACTTCTACCAACACAAAAGTAAAAAAAAAAAACAACCTAAAAAACTCAAACAAAAACCCTCACAACAAAACAACCAACACCACCACTACCAAAACCCAAAACAATCCAAAAAACACCCTCATAAATTGCTCCATCTGACCTCTACATGCAATTCATTCAGTGGTTTATAAGGATGCTGGTGAAGTCAGGACTAGTAACAAACAAAAGGTACAAATAATCTAACAATGTACTTTAATCTCAGATGTAAGGAGTATCTGACATAAAACCACACTGATGCATTAATTACGGCTGCCCATGTATTATTATACTTACCAACTCTATTAATTGTTTAATTAAGTGCCTGTTGGTGTTCTAGATAAGGTCTTCATATGCCTGTAGAACATTCGATGCATACCCACACTGCATGTACAGTGTAAATGTATTAGTACGTTACAAGTGAGGCACCACCTAAGCATACGAAATGGAGTATGGTCCCAAATACTCCATACAAATTCTTCTACAGAAAAATGAGTGCCACTCCCATCCTACCCCAAGAACAGTTCAACATCAAATTTCAACTACAGAAATATAGCTCATCTTCACTTAAATAAGAATTAGTGCCTCGTGTTACTACTAATACTTTAATAAGGATAAAATATCATTTTTGTTTTGTGGTTTCTGGTAATTTTTTTCAGGTTTAAGACTGTATTATACACTTGTATTTGGCAGTTTACAAATAGAAAGAAGCTCCTTTGCCTTACTGTGATGATAAAAATACAGACTACCACCCACGCTTCTTTATCTTGCTCTGCCATTTGAAAACATGTCCAGTTGGACAGCATCTGAAATCTCTGTATGGCTTCATATTTTGGACTGCAAGTAAGTTTGCTCTTTTGTTTTTTTGGCTACCCCACGAGCCACCAGACAACAACAAAAAATTGATTTTGCTTTGGTTTTGATTATGAAGCTACTAAGAAAAAAGGTTCAAATCACCCTTATTGTCAACTCTACCCTGAGTTTTAATCCTTCTGGAAGCTTTTATTTCAACCATCTAAGACACAACATACTGTCAGTCTTACTGGGGAGAGGAAGGGGCGTCTCAAGAATAAGAAAACCAACTGGTTTACCTAAAGATAACCAGCAAATAACACAGCAGACGCTTTTGTGCAAGTCAGTACATAAAACTGTTGAGTGTGAGGTCTGGATGTTTACTGCAGAGGCCTAAGTGACAGACTGGTTCATATAAGCTTCTACGCATTCTTTTCCCAAAATATCTTTCAGAGGCTGCAGGACTCAGCAAGGATTCAGAAATATCAGTTGCCATGCTTTGCTGAAAGCCATGTATTTTAAACGAGGCAACACATAACAAATATTCTGGAAGGTGGTGGAGAGTTTATAGAAGCAGTTTCCTATACTTCCAAAAGCAAGTATGGATAGATTAATGAACCAAAGAACTGTTCTTGAGTAAGGTCATCACTACTGAGATGAGAAGCCATTTCACTTGCATCAGATCCTTCAGGATAACAAGAGTCTCTCCAAGCAGGATGATACTCTGGGTTTAATACATTTTTCTCCCTTTTGCAGAACTCATATCTAAAAAAAAAAAAGAAAAAGACAGGAGAACCAAGCTCTGGCTAGCATCCCTAAGATGCTGCATTTTGGGTATCAAAAGAAGAGCTCTGCACTGCACAAAGTACTTCTCATAAGAAGCAGAACTGAGACTTAAATCATGATCAGATCTATTTATACCTCAGAATCACTGACACAAGTGAAGGCATAGACACATGTATCAACCTCCCTTTCCCAAGAAACTACATGTAAAAACTCTTAACCCCCACTTTCTAGATGGTGCCATTTTTTGTCTCTCTTAAATCTGGGTTATTTGGTAGACAGGACGAATACTGTTATCTGCCATAAATGACCAGTATCTGTCCACCTGCTTTTGAGAAAAAGAAACTTTTTATCACCAGAAACACAAAAGCAATCCTTACAAAGTTAAGAGAGTGTAGGCATAAGCCTGAGGTCAAAGCCAGGAAAAGAACTGGTCTAATTAGTCAGACATACAAAGGTTTCCACAACAGTAAAGTGAGAAGGTAACTGTATAGAGAAGCACTGAAAGGACAATTTGAAAAAACCCCAAAAATTCTTTTCCCCCAGAATCCAGGGCAGACTCTTATTTCTATGCTTTTAACTGTAATATTTACTTGTCTGGATTGGTAACACATGCTATTAATACTAAAGTTTTAGAGCAGTATGGACATGTTCAACTTCTATAAATACAACTATCAAACTAATATTTTTTTCTGAAATTACCTTTTTTTAATCACAAGTAACAGGCTGATATTCTAAAGAAAAAACTTCATTTTTCTACTCTTTACATAAGTTTGCCTTGAAATATAAGCTGTTTGGAGAAGCCTAAATGACACAAGTTTACTGTTCTTATGCCAGTTAAGGTTCCCTGCTAATAGATTTTTAATTAAACAGGATTCTAATTTGACATTTGTGTGAAAGAAATTAAAGTAGAAAGCAAAGCTTATTTAACACAAAACAAAACCAAAGTGATTGATATCAAAACACCAAAAGGAATAATTGTTTTCTTTTTCCCCTCATGATTCTACCACACAAACCTCTATCAGAAAAAGTTTGCTGATCTAGAAAGAGAAGCCATGCCTTAAATCACAGGTGCTTTACATTAAATGACATGGAATCATACCTAGTTTCCTTAGTTCCCCTGAACTTTAAAAATTCAGCTGAAAGCCTATATATGATTCACATTTAAAGAAAATTTACTAAACTGAAATAAATAAAACCAACACCTAAAGTATGTTTGGGATTACACCTCAACTACATCAGCATATAAGTTGTTCTAGCAAAGATTTCTGAAGTTTCCAAGCCAATCTGAGACTTTTAGTAAAAATCAATTCCTAGATTTCAAACCTAAACCACTGATGCACAAAACTGTGCATCTTTCAAATTCTTAGAAGTAACCTAGACTAAGATTTTTAGAAATCTGTACACTTCAGATGTAAAAAGTACTACTAATCTTAATGGGATCTTGTCACTGAAGCCACACAGGATCTTTTAAAAAAATCCTACAGACAGCAGTGAAAGAAAGTATTATTTAAAAACTATTAACATTTGTATGTCGAAACTGCTACAAACAGATTACTTCTAAAAGCTGCAAAATACATTGAATATAAACCATGACATAATAATAATAAATTGTGCTATTTATCAGCTTTAGTTTCTTACATGCTGCACTTTATTTTCCAAATACTGCAGAATGATTTATATGGAAACAAACGATGACATTTTCTCATATGATCCTGGTAGAGTTTCTTTAAAGCTGTGCAGTTGAGCAGGACTCCTATTTGTTTCTGCTCAACTGCTAATCTTCCTGTTTACTTTGTAAAGGAAGACAAGACATATAATTTAATGCCTAGTTTACCTGTAGCACAAAGGCAACATAGCTGAAGATATATATATATGTAAAATGTTAAAAGTTTCTCCATAAAAAATATTTTGTCAATACACAAAATTTGGGTTTATGCAACACAAAAAAAAGTATTTTGAATTAATTCTAAACTGAAATTAATAAAACCACTTATTAGCACAACTTTTTATGAACACCTAAACCTTCAGAGTCTCCCCTGCAATCTCCAATCCTGCAGGATAATAAAAACTTTGCTCATTCTTCTGTCTCCAAGAATCATCTGTACAATAAATTGCTACAAAAAAAAAGCATTCCAGTAATGGCATATTTATTGTTAAGTGAACATTTACTTCTCAAGAGTATTTAAAAAACCAGTAAGTGGTGTTCTCTCACCACATTTTATAGATGAAAAAGTTAAGATTTATTTAAAGTACCTTTGCTATCATAGGAGAAAACAAGTGTTTCTATGACCTGATGTATTTTAAAAGCCTGATTTTTTAATGTTTATTTTCCTTGAATCTGATTGACCTTTGGATCATTAAAAGTAAGAGATTTCCCTGAAGCTCTCCTGGCTGCCAAATAATAGAGCATCTCTTGGAAGAGTTCTCACTATCCACTGAGAGGAGCTGATACTGCAAGGATCTCTAAAGGAGTCTCCCTCCACAGCCCAAACATCTTCTCTGGAAATTAATCAGTAATGACAGAAATTACTACAGAAAGGTAAATACAGGCTTTGCTCTTGCAGGTATTAAGAAAAAAACTGTGTTCTTCCCAACACTGTATCAATAGCTGACCTGTTCCAAATGCCAGGATACCATTAATTGACAAATCAGATTAGCACAGTATTACCATGTATACTACAGTGGGTTTAAACCAAGAGAAATCCAGACACATCTCTTAGCTCCCTTGGTCTTTCAGAACTTCTCTTCCAAGGTAAAAAACCAGCTTTTCTGTACAATACATGAAGATTTTATTATTCAACACATCTGATGTCTGTTGACAGTAATGATTTTGACTGCTAATTCTAACATACTAAGCAAGCAAGCTTTATTTTAAAACTTTGAAACTTTTCTTTAAGACCCTAGAAGCTACTGGTCTGCTCATTAAAAACTGAAACTTCAGACTAGCAGACAGAAAAGTAAGGCCACCCTCTGTCTAGCACAGCCAAAAGGCTGAGCAAGGAACTGGAATTGTCCACTTCCATCACCACAGCACACAAGAGCCCATGTGCACATTTGACAAGTCTACACGCCACCTTCCAGTTCCATGTCACCTGATGTATCATTTGCTTGCCTTAGTACAATTGTATCAGTATGATTACTGTGGCTGCCAAGAATGTCAGGGTAGCCAAAGTTAAAATTCTGTTTTCAAACTAGGACAACAAGCTAGAAAATGAAGGAATCATAAAGATTCTAAGATGAGGGCATAGCAATGCATGCAATTGCATGACTGAAAATTAGTCTTCATGAAAACTGCTTCAAATGCTCAGAAGACAGCCAACTCCAAATGGTGGTTTGGGGGCTTTGATTTTTTCAGTCTCATGAGAAAGGATTTGTAATGTACAATTTTAGAAGCTGTAGCAAAGTACCTATCAAAGGCTGGAATTATTTATTTATAAACAGAGCAGCTGAAATTCTTAGTATCTACAGCTGTGTTTGGCCAAAGAGAAAATCTCATATCTTCCAATACATGTATAAAAAGCTGCAATATCAAAGGACTGGAATATAGTGTTAGAGCCCTCTGACTTCATTAGATTTGCTGATGTTGAAATCTCCTTGTATCCAGTATTTCAAGTCATTTGGAATATAAAACACATTTGACTTTACAATGCAAGTTGAAAATGATGAAGATATTTTACTACATACACAGATGTTGTTAAAACATTAAAAATTAGCTAATAATGGTAATACTGAAATGGTAATACTGAAAGGCAATGTTGTTTTCATTAAGCCATCCCTATTAATAAAGCATGTCTGAAAATAAGGCAGAGCTTTTAAAATACTTATTGAAATACAGAAGATATAAGATAAAAAATTATAAAACCCATACCATTTCCAACACCACACAAGAAACGTAATATACTACTTGATGGAATCTTAAATGCTTTTCCTTATTAACTGTTTTCCAAGCAATGCAACTTTCCAGTAAGATCTCATCTCATCACTTTGCAGGATGGTTTACCACTCTCCAATTTAATATGAACTACATTACAAATGGCCTAATCCAAAAGAATGTAATTTAACATAATCAGCTCCAACCTCTTATATCATGCCCACCTATGTTTATCCTGCTAGCAGTATCCATAACATTCCTGTATTAAAGTCTTAGCCTATAAAAAATTTATGAACGATAAAGAAACCGTATTACTCCTCCACTGGAAGTTCAAGTGTTTCTGTACTGTTTTAAAATAGAAACACTTAAGTTTTCCATTGAATAGTAGGTGAAAAACCCTTGGCACTTTTCCATAGGTTAGAATTTTCTGTTTCTGACATCAAAATAGCACAATATAGAGCAACTAGATGGATGTAAATAATCAGTCAGCATTAAACCACAGATGTCTGTATGACAAACTTTACTTCTGTGTAATTACAAATCTAGATTTCAAAACTAACACTGGCAATAAAAAATATTTTAAATGGCTGGAAAAGGGAAATGTTTACTGGTTATTTTACTAATGTTTCACATGAAAATCTTTGCAATTGCTAGGATCCTTCTAGAAACCACTCCAAGGTGACTCATACATTAAGTGATTGAACCTCCCTAATATGGTCTGGTTAGCGTTAAGCATTAAAATGTGTTAAAAGAGCAGGATAGTAAATTCCTACTCCTTATACTACATCCCTCCAGGAATCACAATTCTACCATTTCTTTCACTTAGGTATAAAGCTGAGATTTCAAAAAAGAAAGTCAACCAACCAAAACCCAATTGTTACTGGAAATGAAGGGTAAGAAAAATAATGCATGGGTAATTCATTGTTGTTCTGTCATCATCTTCATTAACATGGCCAGACAAGGAGAATTGTAGCTTAATCATCTGCTTTTTGAGCAAGAGGAGAAATGTTTTATCAGGATTTTATATAAAGATCCAAACTTACATGTTCTGTTCCAAGACCAACAACAGAAAAAGAACATAAGTATGGAAGAAATAAAAAGAAGAAAAAACTAGAAGAAGCACCGGGAAAATAGCCAAGACTAGAAGAAGCAAATTTTAACAATGAGATGAAAACTTAAAAAGAAGTTACACGTACCACAAAACAAATTACCAGAATAGGTCAATACCATTTTTTCTTTTACAACTATGTCTACCAAAAAACCAAACAGATTAAGCACATTTCTGGAAGACAGACAAAACCCATGCAGAACCTAATTAGAGCTCCTAATCAATGCATAATCCTGCTTTGGAAGGGCATGTCCCTACTGAGTTTCAGGCAACAGAGCGTCTTTGTTTTTCTTTGAGAAGAGACTATTTTCTGAGTTTCCTAAGGTCTTTTCCAGAAAACAGATCTACCATTTCTCAAATTATAAATCTGTAATGCCTTAAATAAATGAATACAGAGGATGGTGGAGAAGAAGGAAAAGGGCAAAAGAGAGTATTCAACACTAACTGTATGTGTATGTAGGCACAACTAATTTCTTTGTGTTTTAGAAGCCATCAAAGATGTTCAGAAGATTCAGAGTAGTAACTGGATTAAGGTGCTTAGAAATAACTGTTGGAGAAGCTTCTTTCTCCCATGGGTATAAGGAAAGCCTAGGGGAAACAAGAATTCCTATGAACCGGTACCTAAATTATAAGCTAATAAAACTAGACATATTTACATAGTTTTATTTGATCATGATTGTATGTCCAAATTTGTAAAACAATCAACTGAAATATGTGAGGGCACAGATCATCATAAATTTGTACTTGCCATTTAATTATTTGTCAACATTCTGAAAACGGAGAGTCGAAAACAAATTTATAATCATAATATAAACAACACATTTTATATCTCTCTTCAAATTTATTCTCATCACAGAACCACAGAATGATCTGGCTTGGAAGGGATCTCAAGAGACAATCTAATCCTCACCCAGATCAAGTTCCAGGTGGGTTTTGAGTACTTCCAGAGAAAGAGACTCCACAACCTCTCTGGGTAGCCTGTTCCAGGCCTCTGTCACCCTGAACAATATTCTGATGAACAATTCTAATTTTCTCCTTTGTACTAAGATGACCATTTCAGGAAAGCTCACAAATTTAACAAAATTTAAACTATATTAACTTCAATTCAGCTGAAAATCATCAAGATATGTTGTAGTAAATACAGTCTCAAAAACCATTTCCATTCAACAGATAATATTTTGGTGGTAATGAACCACTGGTCTACGGTTTCTACCACAGTACACAATGATGGAGAGGGCTACTTCTCACTTGCAGCTGGACCAAAATAATTTTGTTAATACTAATGTAAACACAAAAATTTAACACCACAGTGACATATCAAGTACAATATGTAAACACTTCCTATGTGAACTGGTCTAAGAAATCCTTGTTCTCATTTTTAAAACTCAGGCTCGCATGACAGTAAATACTTAGAGGGAAGTCACACTGTTAAAATGAATAGCAGAATTTACTTTAGGACTGCTCAACATAACTCTCATAATTCTTTATTCAATTTGTGAATAAGCTACTGAAATTACCAGTACTAGACATCCTGGACAGTGGAAAACACAAAGAGGAACACTGACAATCCTCTTTTGTTCTCCACTGCCATAATCAGAAATTCACTGTAGCAGGTTATTTTACACTGATGCTATTTGCAGGTGAACATATTCACTTGCAGTTACATATATACATAAATAAATACAATACAGAAATTTATGTTTATTTCAGGCTGGTCTGCTGCAGTACCGTTTTTCCCTGTCTGCCTGTTCTCATGCTGTCAATTGTGTCAGTGCTAAAGCAGGCCTGACTGCGTAGCAAGTCAGTCAGCGAGGTTAAGCTCTCTGCCAAACCGACTAGAGCATGGTCAGATGAAAGCCAGGGCTTTCTGATGCAAAACAGGAAACAGGAACAGTAAATCATGAAGGAATGGCAGGACTGCAGCACTCCTTGGTTCATGGAAACATTAAGCCCGCTTCATGCTACTAAAAATAACACGCTATCACCTCTGCTCCACATCAAAACTTTACCACGTTATCTAGTAGTCACTGCCAAGATGTTTGGCTGCTTCACTGCCCTTCGTACAGAGGTTCCCGTCTGATCACTCACCCTCTGAGAGACTTGTATCGGAACTGACACAACAGACACAACTTATGAATTTCCTAAAATGCTGCTAAGGACAGCAGTATCCTTTTTCTTCTACTGTATCACTTATTAATTTCATTACTTGAACTGAATAAGCAGCAAACAATGGATTGCACAGCATGACCAACATTCAACAGGGAAACTATACAAGACAGCACCACATTCTCACCCGTGAAAGCAAAAATGTAAAACCAACACACCATGCAGGAATGAATTAGAAAGAGCTATTCAAGGAAGTCAAACTTGCATGCAGAACTTATTGTGGCTTTTTAGATAGCTAAGAAAAAAATGAAATCTTCTCCTAATATCTTTCAAATGTCAAGCTTTTGCTAGTCTTAATTACAGAGCAACAAATTATGTACAGGATTACTATAGTAAGTACGTTCTTTTTTTCACTAAGGCTAAAGCACAGTTAAACGTTCTTAAATTTTTTTCTCTGCATTTTGCGATGGAATTCATAGCACACAAGGTTCGCAGGGTAAAAATTAGGACACCCTTCATTTTATTCTAAGTAGCTGAAAATAAACAATAATGAAAATTTACAACCACACTTATAAGAGAAGTATTAGAAATTCACTTTAATTAATAAAAAAGCCCCACCTCAGCACACTTGCTGAAAGCAGTCTTTTAGAAAGAAATTATTATAGCTTACTCAACTGAAAAATAAACCACTCTACCAGTACAATTATCCCTTCATAACATTCTCTCCTGTTATATAAAGAAAATGTGTTGTATATAGAAGTGACTAAAACAGAAATACCATCAAAATAACACCTCTAGTAATAGGGACTAAACAGAAAGAGGACAGTTAGTGAATGAGTACATACCAAGCACCACTTAAAAAATGCTCCCATTTGTAAAAATCATGCTATATACACCATGATATACATTTACTTTCCCAAACAGCTAAATTTAAAGTTATTCAAGACTGAAAAGTCTAAGATCACTACTACAGGCAAGATGCAAATGTAGGAGCAAAATTAAACAAGCTTTTACTGAAACATTATTTCTTACCCATTACAACTGTAAAATTCTACATAGTAGTGGCAAATGATACACAAAGTTTGACAGGGAGTATCATTGAATAATTCTGTGTTATAGTTGTCTTCCAAGAAGATGGAGGCAACAACCAAGTAAAACTACAGCTGCCCCAACATAAGAAAAGTAGTAAAAAAATGTGAACACTGTTTCCAGACCAACTTAGAATACCCTAAGTAGAAACCAGAAATAGGATCTTTTCCTCAGAAAGGAAACATGTGGAATCTAAAGAAAAAAGGGGTTAAAATTATCTGTCCATAATTTCAATTCTGTCATAAGTGCCTTATCCTATAAAAAGACAGCTAGCATAAAGGTGAATGAGTAATTAATGAGACCTGGTCATCTGTAAAATGCAAGGAATGTCTAGATAAACTCATTCAGTCAGAAACATTTACTCAACATTTCTTAGCACATGCAGAAGCCTAACATTTGTGGCAGAGGAATTCAGCCCTACAGCCCAGGAGCTTCAAAAACAACTTCTAACTCTTAATGATGCTCTGGTTTGGTATGCTATACTTCATTATTATGTATGCACCCCAACCGACATCTCTTTTTTTCTGTTCTGCAATGAACAATCAATCCAGAGCTCCTTTTGCCTTCTTATGCAAGAGAACCACCCACCCTCACTTAACTCATGCAATAACTAACAATTCTCAAAGCCCTCACAATAAAGAGAGATCAATGATCTGGAGGATTCACTTCAGAAGGAGGCATAAGGACAGTACAGCTTGATGTGATCCCAAAAGTCTGCAGACTGCTTTATTAGTTCTGCTTTTTTTTTGAAGAAAAACATGTAAGAAGTAATACTGTATGATCTTGCAGGTGTAGATAAAGACCAGTATCTCACTGAACTATGGGAAGAGGAAAAGAATTAATCCTATAGAACTTGAAGTACAGCCAAATTTTTTTAAAAATTGCTTCATATGAAAGAAATGTAAATTAAATACAAATAAATAATAGTGAAAAAAATGTTTGCCTTTCTCCTCAAGGAGAAAAAAAAAGCCTTGTTCAGCCGGTCTTCCTTAAGCTGTGCTTTTCATTTCTGAAGATAAACTACTTGACTATATCACTGTCTTGGTAAAATGCAAGAGCAAGTGAAAAGGGTAAATATTATTTCACACCCACAAAAGAA
>VZRX01006643.1:230711-284967 GCA_013398075.1 Notiomystis cincta | reverse complement strand
AAAAAAAAAAAAAAATTCACTGATTATGCAGATTCATAAATGCAGAAACACACTTTAGTACTGAAATAGTCTGTTCACCCAAGTACATTCAAATAGAAATCTACTTTAAAAAATGTGCCTGTTTCTGCACTGTTACTAGAAAACGTAATTAGGCTTTTTAACATCTTGACTACAAAAATAACTGATCATTCAAAAAAATTAGCAGCTAATTTCCATCTCTGAACACTAGAACACTAGCATGTTTCTGAAATTTATCTCATAAACCCAAAGCCTTGTCACATTGTATGGCAAGAATGAAAGTGAGTTTTCTTTCCTATACAGTCTCAAATTTTAATCAAGTTGGACAGGAACGGAACAGAAATACGTAATTTTTTCTTCCATTTTAATCCTTTGACATTTATCTGAAAAACATTAATGGCTGCAGGTATTCTACCACATGAAAAGGAATTTCACTTTTTCCATTCTTACATTTTAGACTATCTTTGGAATCTTCCAATGTCCACAGTTTCAGTCATATTGTTATAATTCGCTAGGATTTCCTTGTTTTCCTTATGCTTATTCTGATTATTTGAAGGTTTATGACTTCCCTCATAGAAGTTTTCAGTTTGTATGTTTTAACACTAAACTGAATTTTTCAGCTCTCAAACAGCCTCAAGCTACAATTCCATTTCTTATACTAATTGAACAGATGCAATAGGTAGTACAAAACCAAGTTCACATACATACTAATTCATTAGTATGTACTACCCATATCTGTTGGAGCAAGGCATAATTTTGACAAATTAGAGCTAACATACCTTTAACTCTTGTGCAAGTAATATGTACTGCCCAAATCTCTTATGCCTATGTGTAATATATAAGGATGATAATAAAGTGAGCTGACAAAGTGTATTTCAAATGACATTCTATTCAGACAATAGTTAGCCCTGTGTTGCTGTTTCTCATTAGAGAAGACAAACAATTATTTCTGTAATCAGGATTACAGTGCTTCCCCAACTGATTAAGCCACTACACGAGGCAGAGTGCTTTCAGGACCAAGAGCTGGCTGTCACTTTCACAATGGAAGAAGTACTAATGCATTACATGTTTTTGGAGGCTCGGAACACACCCATACAAAAGCTCCACAAAACAAGCATAACACAAACACACAGAGTATACACATCGGTACCTCAGACGTACAGGGTGTTTGTAACCTATTGGGTCATCATGAAGTTGACCTTTCAGTCATATTATTCAGCAATAAAGGGGAGGTAGAAGAATGAACAGACACCTGACAAAATTAATTCACATGGAAGTCTGGGTTTTAAACGGTTTGCTCTGTAGCAGCTAAAGAATGAACATAAGGGTTTCAAAGTTTTGTGCCCATATAAAAATCCTGACTATAAACTTAATCCTAGTGTGCTCAAGGTCAGTTTGGTAAGTAAATTCTGAAGATCTACTTTCTCTACTTGCCTTCTGCTTTCAGAAATTAATAATGTGCAATGCCAAGAGGTCTAAATCACATTTTTTCGTACCTCCTGCTTAATATTCTACCATTTTTTGACAATTCAGGATTTAAGTCTTTCTCCCTATCTTCAGAAACTTTTAAAAATGTCTTCTGAATAAATCTGCTTATAGAGACAGCATGTGTCACCATGAGCTTCCTCACAACCAGCGTCTATTAGCATTCAGTAAGTACCCAAAATCACTAGGTCATTTTAATACCACCTACTACTTTTTTCACAAGATAGTCTCAATTTTTCCTTGTAATATGGAAATTTTTTCCATCATTGAAAAAGATCTAATTTATTCTTTTCATTTTACAGGGGCACAAATGTGGTGGTAAAAATGAGCACGAGATGCAAGTTAATGGCATGGGATGCACCATATAGCCACACTGAGACGCCTTAGCTTTGAGTGAGAACACAGAGAAGATTAAGAGAAGGGCTCTCACAGGGTAATTCTGGTCTCTGAAAAGGATTTAAGTCATCTAGCTGTGTAGAAGCCAGTTTATATTACCAGGAAATGAGAAAGACAACTATTTTCCAGTTTCACTACTTTTATTTTTCCCCAGTATACTGACAGCAAAGTTTTTTAACACTAAAAGGTTTTGTTCTTTTCGCAAAATGTTTAATGTGATGATCTAAAAAAACATGCCTTCATTTCTTAAAGTATCAGAGTCATCTCCAAGTGAAACATAACAGCATGTCATATTTCCCCAGCATTTAAGCAAAGAATACTAATACTGAAGGAAAGAAAGAAAACTAGTGTTTGTAACAGTTCAGTATTGCCTTTTAAAGGTGGTAATTCTTTTCTGTATCTGTATCTAAAACGGGCAAAAACCCCAACATCTCTTTAAAATAACGTTCTCTTCTAAGGAATTATTCAACCTGGGACGAGACAAATTTAAAGATCACTAGAGTATTACAAGATCATATCTAATCTTCCTTTTAGGATGCCACTCTGCAGGCTTACTCTTACACCTGTAGTAAATTAGTTCTATTTCAAAAGTACTTTCTGAAAACAGAAATCAAAGGCTTGCACACAAATACTTACTGCAGGTATCAGTAACTTTTTTACTTCTTCAACAGCCCTCTTCAGCTTTATTTCTGCTCTGTTTTGAGCATCCTCCACAGTGATAAGTACATGTAAATCTTCATTCAGGTGTTCCCAGTTGGGCTTGCCTCGATTCTGTTCTTCCTAAAAAAAATTAAAACATGGAAGCTATGAAGCATTTACATTCTGTATAAAGTAATCACAAACAGTAGACAAATTCAATTCCATAAACAGCATGAACTTTATTTTCAGTAATGTTTCTTCATCCTTTGAAACCTTTTGTACCAAATGAACTTAGCCTTCAAAATATAATTTCTGGGATTTTGTTTGTGCTTTGGAACCTCCTACTCTATATATTATACTTTTTAAAGACTACAATACATATGCTATTTCTTAAGAGTACCTTCCCCAGCTGAATAAAGGAACAAGAATAAAAAGTACTACAAACACTTTACTTTCAATATTATTTAGAGTCTTTGAAGAGTTAAACAGGTAAGACATACTAGTGGTTAAGCAACCTATCTTTTGATGAAAAGTGAAACAGACACCAGACATAGAAACTCCATCTGAATCACTTCAAAGGACAAGAAAGCAGTTTGACAGCATTAAAAATCACTTTCAAATACTCATGAAGACAAGATTCAAAGAGTCAAACACTGCAAAAGGAACAGAAGTTGCCATTTTCAAAGGAGAGATACATGTACTGGATGAAGAAAAGAGAGGAGGAGATGACAAGGCTTTAATACTGAAGTTACAGGAGGTCAAGTGACAAAGATGGTCACCATTACACAGGTACTCATCATATCCACTGCATTAGCAATCCCAAAGATAAATCTTAGAAATGTGTTCAGAAAGGGAAAGCATGCTGAACAAAACATTTTTAATGTAAACAATTTTAAACAGAAACCAATACATTTAAGTAACATATTCAAGTATCCAGTCTTCCAAGAATTAAGATAATGAAACACAACACAGAAGAAAACTTCCCAACTCCTTTTTTACTAAACAGTGAATAAAGCTAGCTAAATTTTCATGAAACCTCATTTAAATTTGAGAACGTTTAAAATGTAATATAACAAAAACAAAACAAACAAACAAACAAAAAAAATCAAAACAAAAAACACAAAACCAAAACAAAACGGTGGGCTCAATAAAAAGTTTACTACAACTTTCAATTTATAAAAAGGTCCACATAAACAAACCTGATATTTAAAACTTAAAAAACTGTGTATAATAGAAGAGCCTCCTATTTGTAAGATAAACCATTGTGGCTTTACCACACATTTTTTTTTATTTTTTTTCTTAATAGCAGACTTGCCTTTTTCCCCAGATTTCATGGAAAAGTCCTCCAGGAGATTAGATACATTGAGGAGATGTTCTAACATTTAATACCAACAAACGTTTGCAGCGCCTCCTATTCATACATACCTGAGGGAGCACTGTTCCATAGGGTGTTTTAGTCTAAATTCAGCTCAGTCTGAAATGTTTTGTGGAATAGAAAAGGATAAAAATGTGGGGAAAAAACCTGACCCATGGGAGATCTATGAAAAACGTATGTAAAAGAATCAGTATTTTTCCACTATGTATATAACACGCACATATCCATTACTCCATACTATTAGCTACAGTGGTGTGATTTGTTGGTTTTAATGTTATCTTCGCCAATTTTCTACACAAAGTTGGCTGTGAAAATAGGTCTGCCAATTTCAGAAGCTGCAAACAGAAAAATAACCCTCACTTATGATATAGAACATGACACAAAGTGCAGCTAAGCTGTAACGTGTTCTCTGTTGAAATGTAATCTTTGTAAGAACTGTCTATGACAAGGTATTTGTAACTTATTTATTCAATTGTGATCAAAACACCACTATTACTTTTTAAACAATTCCATTTTTTAAAAATCCAAATCAGAAGTGAGCTGTTTTCTTTTAAGACAGCAACAAGCTATATCAATGAGCATCAATGAGGTAGCACACAAAATAATACATTACAGGTATGAAGAATGAGAGAAAGTTCCTAAACCAGCAGAGGGCAGAGGAAAAAATGTGCAACTACCTCTGCTTGCACTGACGCAGCATTGGAATGGGAAAGGTCCTAGTTACTAACACCAGATGCAAGACAAATTGCACACTATTGTATCACAGGAGGTAAAACAAATAAAAAGAAATTTAAAAGGCCAAGAGGAACAAATGAGAAAGAAAGGTGTCCCTAAGCAAAGCAGCAAGTTCTGTTCCTGAAAGACCAGGAATGCCTAAATGCAGTTTTAGCTACCACACCATTAAACATTAAACATGCATCATGTTTATACATAGTGTGGGCAAACATAAAGGGGCTTTAAGGTGTTGTATCCATTTCTCTCATAATGAAAATAATATGGTGCAGAGTCTCAAAAACTTGTCTCAGGTTAATGTTACATCAAGTACTGGCACTGTACTCCAAATTACTTTGTTGCAGCAAGAGAATTTTTTGTTCATTTTGAAGAGAGAACAAAAAGCTGCATATATATAGGAGAAACAAATGATATTTGAAGATTTTTTTTTATCCCCCTAATTTACGTTTAGGTGGAACACGTTGCGTGTAAGGTTTATAATCACAGGTATTATTAGGGTGAAACCTCACAGCACAAGCAATCATACAAACTACTTATCAGTATGATAACTGAAGTAGTGTATGACTATAATAAGCTTTTCTACGGCCATAAAATACAGTAATAAAAGCCCTGTTGTTCAGAGTGCTATTTGTTAAGTCAAATGGTAAGACTGAAAGAAAGGCTAAGAAGAACAGAATTTCACACTATGTTTGAAAAATAAAAGAGAAAAACCAGAATTTGGGATGGGCTTCCAATTTATGTTCTACCTCAATGCACTGGGGGTTTTGATTTCACCCAGTGCTCCCATTCTGTCTCATGAGATAGCTTTCTTAGAGGACTAACAGTTTTCTAAGAAATGTCTTTTATTTGATTGAAAATGCTAGTTGAATGTTATACCAGCATGTATATTTGATTATTTACCTGTCTGGTTTTACCCAAATTGGGAAATTCAAGTCTTTACTAGCTTATTCATTCCAACAGAAAGTCAGATGCAAAACACGTAACAGAGTTATACTCACAAAAGAGAGATAATCTGCAAAACCTCTTGCAGTTCAGAGCTACCACTTTTTATGCTACCTCATTCTCCTTTTAAATTCTAAAAGGATGGTTTGGAAAAACGTATTTTCCCCCAAGTAAAATCTTTACTTATATTAAACTAATCCTCTGTGCAACAAGTCTTGAACATATCTTTTCTCAGCCATGTTTTGTTATAATAAAGCTTGAACGGGAAAGTTGAGTATCTCTGGAACACAGGTAGGAAGGTATCATTCTGAAGACTCATGAAATATGGTCCAAGATTTTAAAGGTTGATTAGGGTTTTCTTTTGGTTTTTTGCAGGGAGAAAATGGTGATAAGATGGACAGGAAAGAATTACTACAACCTGCCTCATTGCATGACTTGGTACAAAGAAACTACAAGATGTGGCGGTCACTTCAGTGAATTGCAGATAAAACGAACCAGTTCACTTAATAGATTAAGAAAATGACTGGAGTGGGAAGGGACTCTGAACATCATTCAATCCAAATCCCCTGCTCAGGGCAGGGTCAACTCAAGCATGTTGCTGCGGGCCAGGTTTTGAATATCTCCAAGAACAGAGACTCCATCCCCTCCCTGGGAGACCTGTTCAGTGTTCAACTGGTGTTCAGTCACAACAACAACAAAAAAAGCTTTTTCTTAGGTTTAAACATAATTTCTTTTCTTTCAGTGTGCCCATTGCCTCTTGTCCTTCAGTAGCAACTGTTGAGCAATTCGGCCTAGTTGTCAGGTCTATCTAGTGAAAAAGCAGTCAGGAGTAATAGAAATTGCCATGAGAATTATTTTGGGAAAGAAACATTTGCTATTGCAGCAGGAAAGATATGCACACTTAAGGAAGAAACAGCACTAGGAAAATCAGAAAACCTGACTAAGACTTGGGGAGAAAGAAATTCAATTGCATATATTCAAAATTATATTACATACATGAGAAAAAATTGGCAGCATGAAGTCTTCCTGCACTGCAGAGATTGTTTATGGAAGAATTATACAAGAAAAATGGAGACTGAAGATACAGAAAACTACACAGTAAAGTGATTTATGCCACAACCTTGGGGAACAACAATATTAGAAAAGCTTAATTATAAACAAACTATCTTATCTGCTAAATTAAAGAACATTAAGGACAACATAAATGGCAGATGAAATTTTACTGTGTTCCTTGTTTGGCAGAAATTTCAGTATATAAATATATAAATACAGCCTAATTCTGTAGACAGATTTGCTTTCTTTCTCTTGCCTGTACATATATACTCATTAATCCTCAGAGCACCAATGCACAATAATGGACTACTCAATATTTATCTTGCTATTAGGGTCAATGTATTAGGAGTTTAAAAAAAAAATAAATTGCTACAATTCCTCAAAATTCAGCTGCACAAAAAAAGTAGTGTAGCTACAGAAATTTTCTTGGGGAGGGATTTAGGGGGAAGTAGGTAAAGGATGCAATTGACTTGAATCTACAAAATCAAACTTAAGTATTAGAAAGGTTGTTCCATGAGGGGGAACTATTGCAGTCCACAGAACTGCAGTTTACTGTTAAATTGTATCCTGTATTTTCCCTACACCTCACCATACCACAGGTAACTTCAAGTCCTGGTCTTGCAGCTCTGCATCTCAGGCCTAAATGGCCACTTCTACTGACATCTTCGTATCCCATCCCAAAGCTCTCTTGTTAATTCCTCAACCTCTAAATAAGAATGAGACAGCAGCTTACCAGATTTCTATAAGCTACACAAAGCAGATGACTGAAAACTCCTCTAGAATAGAGTACAAAGTCAGGTCTCTTCTCTATCCAGCCATTATGTTTCAAAGAACTTCAAACTGAAATGAAAGAAGTGTCAAGGTTGACTGAAACTGTTAAAATTATTCAAATGCTGGAAAACGGAAATATCAACACAAAGAAGGCCATCAAAAATATTTTATCATCAACTTTAAAAAAATCTCAAACCTTACTTCTCACCCCAAAGACCTTCACAGTATGACCAGCTGACAAATTAAAACCTCGTGAAGTAGGATTCAATCACTTCCAACTGTCAGAATGCCATTAAAGAAAAACGAAATAAACACTGAAAAAATACTACTCTAATATCTGTTTATATGCAGAGAAATATTAGCTAGACAATAAAGAAAGTACGAAAAAATGAATGCAATGTGGTGAGAGTGGAAGTAACTTTTCCACGTGCCACTTTTTTCAGAAAGCTGTGGCCTATTCTACAGTAATAAAAAAAGTGCAGCTTCCATTCTATGCACTTTTTTCCACTCAATCTCATACAATTTCCTGTAATGTAGGCCACTAAAAGGATACAAAACCAGCTCAGAAGCAATAGCAGGGATCTTTTAAAGAAGTAAAGTCACCAGCTCAAGCAAGTATTGAAAATTAACCTTAGTATTCTCACTCATCTTGAAGTGATAGGCAATTAAATTCTGTTTTCCCCAACCTATTAAACAAGCTGCTCTCCCTACTGAATGACAAAAACCACAGAAAAGATAGAGTAAAAGGGAAGAATGCTTTCATATAATGTCAAATTGAATGCTAAACTTAAAAGGCATCAGAATAGCTTTAGTCCTTTAAACCATACAAAGGTTTAATTCAGTTACACTCTAAGAACTTTAATTAAAATTATCCTAAGATATAAAAAACAGCATAATCACTTACAGCCACTTCTCAGTCAAACAGAGGAGGCAAGATATGGAGAAAAGAAATTCAGCTCTTTAGTAAAATTCTCACAATATGTTTTGTCCAATAAATTGTGCTGTAAGTACATTAAAATTGACAGTAGCTCTAGGTGAACATTTCTTTTCCATAATGAAAACATTCACACATATCTATCAAAGTTTCAAAAATAATTCAAAGAGCAGTTTAAAAGAAGCTGTGTGAATTTAAAAAAATAAAGCTAATTGATTTTAAACAATTTTGAAACAGAAGTTAAATTTAACTAAAATGTCACAAATAAGGTCATTATAAATAAATTCTACCCCTGATCTAATTTTAGTATTTTTACATAAGACATGATATGTATTGCAGCCATGAAACAATATCTGATTTAGTAAGTCCAAGAGAAACATTACTCAATCATTCAATACAGTTTACATCTTACTTTTCAACCTTTTGTTGACACAGCTGAACTGGTAAACCAAGTCAGAGGAATCTTAGAAGACTGCACTTTGCCCTAAAGTCATATACTGCCAACCTTTCAAGAGCTGTCTGTCTTTAATGAAACTTCTGTCCTTACAACTGTTCTGCCAACTTGAGCTACAGAATTGTGTTTTTGGTTTTGGCTTCTCTACTGCAGAGATAGCTCAAAACAAACATCCAGAAGATTCTGTAACGTTGTGCAAGGAATAAACCACTCAGTCTACAAATAATTCCACATCAGCTGATCCATATTCATGAGAAGTCGAGATGTAATGAAGCAAAAATCACTTGGATAATCTCCTACTGTTGTATTACTGCACCCCTTCCTGACCAGTGTAACAACTTCCTAAGGCTCACTCCCCTTGCCAGGCAGCACTTACTGCTCCCATTGGGACTGGCCCCAGCACCACACCAGCCTTTGAGACTACATGCTGATGCAGCAGATGCCTCCCCACTTCCCTCCCTCATTTTCTGCTGGACAAGGGAGTTTACAGCCATAAAGGGCTACTGAGAGCCAACAGAAGGTAGGGTTGTAGCTGGGAAAAGGAGAAGGTAAGGGACCATATTTTAACACGTATCTGCCACTTAAAAGACTGTCTCACTGTGTCTCCTGAAACTATCCTAAGCGAAATCAAATTATGTTCGTGGCCAGGGACAGAACACCATCATCTTTATTATCTGGTATGAAGCAACCAGCTCATCTGTGTATTAAATGCTAATATTAACAACTGTAAACTGGGGCTTCCTCCTTCCATTTTTGCGACTGAATCTTAGGTCTTGACAGGACTGACTGGTAAAAAACAAAGAAAAAATCCTGAAAAACAACTCACCCATCCCAAAATCCACATTTGAATAATACAGTCCTGATATTAACATTTCAATAGAAATTGTTAATTTAGATGAGGCCTGCAAACAGAGTAAATGCTTAGGTAAGTATCAAAAATAGGTTTTTATCAGATGAAACTCCAAGCTAGCCCCGCAGAAAACTAGTTTAAAATGATGCACTAATTACAGTATCTGTTTGAACAACAGAAGTAATTTTATAACATGAAGCATCAGAACACACAGATTGTCCTAACCCCTGCTGATAAACTGCTTTAATTGCGCAGTTACAGTCAGGCAAATTAACACAGACTTTTGCTCCTACTGGGTTTCTAATGGCAGCAGTTCACAAGCAGAAAGCTGGTAAAAAAAGTAAGGTTACAAAGATAGCTGAGGGAATAGCACCTGGTCATGGAGCACATGGCAGCTTACTCCACATTTAGAATTTCTGACCAAAGTTTTCACCTCTAGAAACAACGGATCAGTTGCTTAAATTAACACTTACATACTTCTTGTTTTGATTGTAA
Organism: Notiomystis cincta; assembly: GCA_013398075.1. Classification (NCBI taxonomy): domain Eukaryota; kingdom Metazoa; phylum Chordata; class Aves; order Passeriformes; family Notiomystidae; genus Notiomystis; species Notiomystis cincta. Next base: position 274,823 of record VZRX01006643.1, on the reverse strand, counting down.
AACAAGTTAGTGCTGTTTATCACGTCTTTAATTATAAATTATTATTGTATACTAAGCCCCCTGCATCAAGACAATTTTGGATTGAAAAAGTGGATGTCTTCCAGCACACATTATACTAGCCAGTAGCCGTCAAACATTGTCAAAGGACATTATCTAAAGCATCTCCTAAGAACTGTTCAAAAAAAAAAACAAAAAAAAAAAAACCTGGCGGCATGAAACAACCTAATGTTTAAAAGACACAAGAGGATTCTGTTCTCTGCCTCAGAGCCTCAACACAGACTTTGTGCTCGGAAAACTTCAAACCAGGCGCCGCCCCAAGTTCAGATCTGCCCTGCAGTCAACACGGTTCCTAAACGCTGGAAGCACCACGCCGGCTCTCTCTACAGCCGCCGCTTCCCAGTAGGAGTGCGTGGAGCTGCCCCGGCCCTCGGGCGCTGCCGGCAGCCGGGCAAGGCGCTGCCAGCGCAGCAGCGGGAGCGCGTCCCCCCCGCTCCGCAGAGCAGAGCCAGCCGCAGCTTGGGCGAGACTGGCAACAGCGCTGCATCTCCCCAGCAATTCTTTCTCGCGTATTCCTCTCAAGCTGCGCCCGTGTGAAAAATAAGGTTTGTGAAACATGCTGTATCAAAGTGCTATCAAAGCCCAGGAGCCTGTTAAGACTGAATAGTTCGCTGTTGTGGAAAAGAAGTAGGAAAATTTTGCATGCGTCGGTATCCATAGGGAAATAAATGAGAATTTAGCACACGAAATGCACAGCGTAAACTCAATACCTGGATATATTTGGTAAAGATGAATGCAATTTTCAATATTGATATTAAATATTGCCATGAAGTAACAAACTTTACCCAGGCAGAGGAGTGAGACTGTTCATTTCTCTGACTTTGGACTACAGGTAAGAGTTTTAACATTTTAACTTTATCAGTATTCCTAGCATAGTAAACTTTATATGGAGACAGTTACACTGATGTCCAAGTATGGTTTTATTCCCCTACAGAAAAGGGAATAAACAGTATGAAATATTTCACAACACTGTGATTCTTTTTACACACTGACCTAAATGCACTAAACAAACATCAAATTCCCTTGAAAGCAAATGAAATACCAATAAATCCTGAATGCAAGTCTTCTTGGTTCAGAGTTATCTTTACATGGTTTTTTGAAGGGAAATACTTCCATATTCTGAATTGCAAGGTACAAAAGTCATTTTTCAGTGCAGGCTTTGACCAACAAAATCTAATCTGTACAAGTGTACAAGAGCATTCTCTAATCAGGAAATACAGACAGTATTTCAACTCATAACTCAAGTCCATTCATCATCAGTCACTAATGAAATTAACTTCAAAATAACCTGCAACTGTTCTAAAATCACTTCTGCATAAACCTATTTGCTGCTGAGTTTATGAGCATTATTAATCAGTATAAAGCTGATTCCACTATTCAGCTTCAGATGGAGAAAGGGTAACAAAAGTGTTCTTTTATATGCCTTATTATCAAGCAGTACCTATGTACCATGAACACACAGTAAATTAGTCAATTTACTTAACATATTTTACAATTTTTATTTGAAAAATAATTAACAGGATGTTAAAATTATATATATATAAGTAACAAAACAAATGTAGAATAATCAGTTTTTATGAATATGAAAAGGTATGTCACCAATATTATATTTTACTATGTAATACTATTGAATTTAGTCTTTTAAGTACATTAAGATTCTTTTGTATATCTCAGTTTTTCTTTAGGCAGTATTCCAGCTGTATTATGTTGTAATTTACCATTTTATTTCCTTCTACCCAGGAAGAAGATGAGGACACCAAGGTACTAGCCTTGCTAATCCATGCCTCTATTCCACTCAAAATCTCACCAATGTAACTAAAACTCTGCTAAAGTACATGCTGTCAGGCAAAATAGTCTTAATTAAACTGAAACTTTATGACCATTTTCCATCTGGGAATCTCATACTAGGAGATCTGACAGTGCTGACATCCAAAAGGATCTAAGCTAACATACTTTCCAAAGCTAACTCAAGGCATGGAAATTTCAAGAAATTTGCTTGAAAAAAGAAGTTGCAACTCTAAGAAAATGCAGTGTAACCATCCAGTGGTTTGTACATGGTCCAGGAAAGGAGCATCAAGATCCTACCGCTGCCTCAGGCAAAAAGTCATCAATATCACCAGGTGCTCTTCCAGGAGTCCCCTAATATTGGGCCACAGAAACACAGAAGAAGGTGCTTCCCACTTTGCCCTCCTGCAAATCACTGCCCAGAAAGAGAGGAAAAAAACAAAGGGAGGCATCCCCAGCCCAATCATAAAGGACTTCATCAGGAGTTAGGTTCCTGTGTTTTTACTTAGGACTGGAGTCCTTGCAGTTGTGAATGAAAACATAGGTAAAATATAAATAGCATACTGAGGTGTACCTTTATTTATAGCTTCAACATAATCATCATTTTCCATTTATATGAAACTTTTACTTTCATCTGTGCAATGAGCCCAAATGGTAGAAAGCATCATAAACACCTGTGGTTTAATGATTTGGGAACTTAAGGAAACACCTCAGCAGTGGTTTCACATTTTGGAATACTGACTGTATTGTTTACAGTAAAGTGCTATTTCGAAACTGTATTTACAAGGAAAAAACTGTCTCCTCATTTGTTTCTCAGTCTTTTAGTCTACATAGTACAATACTCCAAATATTTCTCTAGTAATTTTTTTAAATGGTCAAGAGAAAACCAAGCAAATGAAAAAAAAATCCAAATTAAAACCTCAACACTAAAACACTGTTCTTGACTCCAATCTGGAATGCCATTTACTGCATGTGGTATTTGGAAAACTACACTCTATGTTGTATTAGCCACTAGCACTTGGCCAAGTAAAAAAACATAAAACAAATTATATTTTTGTATTCAATGAATAACACTGTCAGTTCCTAAACTAGTAGTGTAATTGTACATGTTTTGGGACATTTTCTTTCCTCTTTTAAAGTACCATCAGGTAACATTCATCAACAGTAACCACTGCACATAATCGTGGCATGTCTTTACTGAATTTCAGCCATTTTTATTTCTCCATTCCATGTTTTATTTCCTCTGTCTTGTTTTGACTTGATTGCTGCTTCACACAGCAAGCCTGGCCGATGTATAAACAGTCCCCTCACTCATAATTTGAGTTCAGTGTCAAATTGATCCATTTCTCAGCTAAACTTATGCTCAAACCCCTGGGCTCCTGCTCTTTTATGAGAGCTCCACATATAAGTGATGCTGAGCAAAATGAAAGGGTGAAGAAGTATCAAAATACACCCACATTTCTCTTCAGGTGCTATTCCTGCTTAATCTAAACATGAATTCCAGAAACTTTAACTTATTTACATTAACAGCCTATGCAGCAGACAAAACTACAGTAATTCATACATAAATTTGTGACATTTCAATATTTTTTTTTATAATTAGGAATAAGTGACTGGGGTTTTTTTTCCAAACTGAATGTACAGACCTCCTGAAGTAAAGCAGGGGAAAGATATATCAAGAGGAGAAAAAAAATGTAATAGCTAAGTGACCTTGTGGAAGTATCAAAATAAACAGCTGCTGATACTCTGCATTTTAATGCCAACACATCCACACTTCTACTTCCTTCCCCTCAATTTGCCTATCACTTCCACTGTGCCGTGGCTCAGCTTTTGCTTGAAAATCCGACCATTCTGCTTTTAGCATTTCCTCAAGGAGAAGTTGCACATGCCTCTCACATACATAAAACATACAAAGTATATCAATAAAGGTTCCTCTGCATAAATCTTAGTGAAGGTCTTAAGAGAGTACAGTGAAGACAACTTTTTAAACTTGCAATATAATTCTACCAATCCTTTGCTTTTTTTCTTACAAAATAACTGTAAACTTTTTAAAGGGAGAATTTTTCTTCCCCATTCTCCTACGCTGCTAACATTTACAATAGTACACCATTACTAACTTCAACATCTTTTCTAAGACTGCTTAGTACTTAAGTAAGAAAAGTCAAATTTTACTAACTCCAGAGCTTTGCACAAAAGTATACAAAGATGTTACTACAGAATACTTTTAACAGAAACTTACATTGAACACCTTAACATAACCTCAGTGTGCCAAGAAAACTGAAAAACACCACCTCTTAGCCTGCAATACAATAGAGAAGTTTCAGATCCAGAATAAAACTCTGAACAGAATCCAAATTTAAGAAAATAAAACTGAAAATTCTTCCCTATTTCCTCCCCCCCACAAAAAGCTGATGTAAAAACGTAACAAGTTTATGTTTTTTACTTTTCATATGTACAAAATGTGACCTCGGTTTAAGAACATGAAGCTACTACTGTTTCTATAAATTCAAATGAGACTTGTAATGTAAAATAAAATTATTTTTATGGTAATATGTTGTTAGCTTTATTTTAGGACATAGTAATCTTTAGGTTTTTACTGTTTGTCAAAGCAATTAAAAAAGAGACTAGTGACTCAAACCAAACATACCTACCTAGGTAGTAGCTAAGTAACTTCAAGTAACTCAAATAACTTCCCAAGCTATGAAGAAACTGTTTTATTCAGAGAAATTTATAAAAAAAAAAAGAAAAAACTGAAAGTGCTGAAACACATTCAACATCACTGATTTTTTTAGAATGGTTCAGGGACAGGGTGGGGAGGGTAAAGGATAGAGCATATAACTTTAATACTTTAACCTGTGACTCTTTGCCAACAGTTTTTTACTTGTGGGCTACAAGAATGCAGCCAAATGCAGGCAAGCAAAGCTGTTTTTATTGCTAGGGCCAGGCTGACATGGTTGCAATGCCAGAGTTTTAGCTCAAAATCTGTATCTTGCAGTTCTTGAGAATGATTCTTTGTGATTTGGATGTGTAACTAAACAATAACTAAGTTTTGACAAAAGCAGGCAGAGCCAGACTGGAAAAAACAGGGCAAGGGGGAGGAATGTAATCAATGTTACAACAGCTCTTGTACACAAACTGAAGAGCTTCGTGAAATCTTGACCTTAGTGAAAAATAGTGTATCAAGTACTTATATGATAATACCTAGTATTTTTCTTATTTCCCTTTTCTTGTTTCAATTCTTGTGATGAATCTTCATTGGAGATTTCCTCAAAGATGCACTCCTCCTTCCTCTAGGTCTGCCAAGACAGCAATACTCAAGTGCCTAGGCAGCTAAATGCTACCCTGTACATTTAGATTCAAAATACCTATCATCTTACGCCAACAAGAAGGCAGAGTGCTAAACATAAACCCAACTTTTCCATAAGCGGTTGCTTAAATGAATATTGACAGCTTTAGACACAGCGTCTGTGCTTATAATTAGAACACAAATCTTGCATAGACACTTCAGAGAAAGAAACTGTCCCAGATCTCAAGACAGAAGTATTCTGAGTTTTCTTGTAGAGAAGTGTTTCCTCCATAGACTTCAGTTTAACACAGCTGCAAGAATAAACACTCACTCCCATAAGAGATGTGGGTCCATTCCTTTCTCCTTCCCTCTTCTTTGTACCAGCAGCAGCTCTTGCTGGGGCCTTCCAGAGCCAGTTAACACAGCAGCAAACCACTGCTGTCAGATTAGGTCTTGCCTGTTTAGCAAGCTGAACTGGCTTAGTGACACATTCCACAAGTGGCAGGCTGAGCACAAAGGAGAGCACAGGCACAGGTGCCTCAGCAGGCAGCTGCCAGCCGTCGGTCACACCTCCGGCAGGACACACAGCAGCCCAGCCCAGCCGCTCCCAGAAGGTGGCGAGGATGGGGAGCCCCCCCTGACTGCCCGGTGGACCTGTCGGCATTTGTAAGTGTCACATGTAATTGCACAGCAGCATATAAATTACTGTTACAAGTTAAGTATTGTGAAAACTCCATTTCCACTCCAAGCTAGGCCTGCAAAGCACTCATCTTCCTTCCACTTCAAATGCTACATCTCAGCTGCTTACCTGAGAAACTAGCACACTATGTCCCCATTTAAGCAAGGGTGTGTCAAAGAAAAAAAAATCCGTCATTCACAGCATAGTGATTAACTTTAAAATTAAGTTCATTTAGAGGTTTTCTTAAAAATGTGTAATTTCACAGGAGACATCAACCAGGTTTCAGCAGCTCCATTTCCCCTCTACGCCACACAGCAGCACCAATACTGCCTTATTACATAAGGCAAATTTTTCAAAGGTTTTTGTAATCACTTAGTAGTGATTTCCACTAACGAATTATATAAATAATATTCACTCAGTTATTCACTCTCATTTCTTTATGCAATAATTTCTCCCACAGTACTATGTTTTGAATTTTCAGATTTGCAGAAGCATTAGAAGAACATCTTGCATTTTAGATTAGAGAGAAGTGAGACTAGAAATTATGTCTAAGGTTATTCTGCAGACAGCAGGTCTCCTGAAACTCTGTTTTTTACAGAAGAGCTTTATCTTAGTGACCAGATACTCTTAGGCAGGTGACTACCTGGTGTTCTTACCTCAGTCCTTAAATGGTGGTTTGCTTTGCTTTGCTCTAAATAGCAGCCCCCTCAACAGTCCACGATTCTTTTAGAAAAGATGGTTGAATTCTTTGATAAATGTAACAAATATTTTCCACAGAATATTGCTGTTAAGCAGACATTATGCTATAAAGTGGCATAACTTCAGAGCATGTTACCAAATACATCGTGCTGCCCAGACATGGCAAGATGTTCTTTACCAGTTAGAAGCAACTGCAAAGCTGAATTTCATGGCCATTCTAATCCAACAACTCATTGGCTCTGCAGCTAGAAAGCTCATGAGATGATTGCATTGTTTTTATTTAGTTTGAGTCTCCATTCATATAGATCTTCTGAGTTTGTTTTCCCCCTTTATATTTTTTTCCCCTTTGAGGAAACGGCAATTTGAGCTTTATGTTGTCTGGTTTGGATTCATACTATGGTAATACTTCCAAACAGTGCAAAAATAATAGTGTGGTTTGTTATTGTCCATGGTGTACTAAACTTTTTCTTCAACCATCAGTAAGTAGTACAGTAGTGAATGGAACAAGGAACATAGCATTTTATATAGCACCACTGCTAAATCTGTTAGATTTTAACACATTTAATAATAGCAACACTCTGGGGCCTTATGTTTTCTCTCTCTTTTTTTTTTTCTTTTTTTGCTAAACAGTGAGTTTACTCAAACTATAACAATTTACTCTTACAGTGATTAGACAAGCATATCTTTGGGTATTAATCATTTCACTCCCTCCTGAAAGAGTTCCATTCTTTGAAATTCACACACTTGCAATAATTACAAAACAAATCTATTTGTTTTGTAAGCAGTTTGTTTTGACAGCAGTTCAAGACTGTATGGAAAGGAAATGGAAAGTGGTGGGCAAGATATTATTGCCAATTAAATAAACTAACTTCTACTTTAAAAATTAATGAAATTTTGTTACAAAGAATACAGAAAAATCAAATTTGCCCCTAAGTACAGAACTGACAACAAACATCAGCTAACAAACTAAAGTTGAATCCTTGAAAGAATTCAGAACTCTTGCCTCAAATAATCTCAGCACATAAGTTTTCCCTGTATTTAAGACTGAAACCTTGCACACAGTCTGTAATTACAGATTTATCACAGCAGTTGTCTCAAATTCTTGCTACAATTACATGGAATTTGACACACCTAAGCTACCACCTAGAAAACTCAAAGTGTGACCACTGTTCCAAACCCTCTTTACAACCAATTTCATGCAACTAACTACTCTACTGATTATAATGCCTACAGAAGGAGGAGTATTCCAGCACGTGCCACGTGTTCTCAAGGCTGGATTAAAACGCAGCAATAGTCATGCCAGTTAAAGACTGTATAGCTGAGTGCCAGCTTGGCACTGATATTAAATGCCTTTTGAGAATACCGCTGATAATATATTAGGGAAACCTTTCCTACAGCACAGAAATGATGGATGTTCAGGATCCCCCTTCACTGATCAGGCAGCACCAATCTGGTGATTTAAAAAAACCAACCAAACAAAAAAGCACAACGCAACCACCACCACCACAACACAAAAAAATCCCCAACAAAAACAAACAAACAAAAAACCAAAAAACCAACAGCAACAAAAAAGGCAAACAAATACCACCAAAAGAAAAAAGCAGCCATAACAATATGACTTTAATAATTCTTTGGAATTAAAACATGGCAACTCATCATACTCTCTCTGATGGTTTTCACAGAGAGCTCTCTGGTCCTTCAATGAATCTGTCCTTAAGGTCTGGGGTTTGAAAGTCTTTATTCACTTTCTACACTTGATGAGCTGAAAACCACAAATTTTTTAGTTCATTTAAAATACTGTACACTACCATCAGCTCTTTATATAGCATCTGTGCAACACATTTAAAATAAAACCCTTGTGAAATTACTGAAATAAATAATTTCTGTAAAGGAGTAATTATGCAAATTCTGTCTGCCTTTAAATTGGATAACAACATTTAGTAAACCTGCTCATTAGATTCAAAGTCAAATATCCCAATATTTGCATGTATACTTGTTTCAGGAGAGAATGTCTAGATATGCATCCTTCAAGATCCCATTCAATTAGGAGTCCTGCAACTGCTGTTTAGGAGACATTATCATTCTTCCAAAAAGACATCTCGTTTCATGAGAACTTTTTGAATCCCACATATTCTGGCAAAATGTACAAAAACATTCACCAAAGGAATGTAATTTTCTAAAAAACTCATAAAATAATGAATTTGCTGACATCTTCACTAGCACCATTTTGAGTAAAATTGAGTGTGCAAACTAAGATCTACAACTAACCAAACTATCACAGCTCCATTGCAAGTCATCATAATATGCAAAATTAAGGCTTATTATGAAAAATTTCAAGTTCTGTTTTTTCAACACATTCCCTCAGCTACCGAAGATATTAATGCAGAGAGAAATATCATGAATAAATACTGGACAGATTGAAAGAGGCAAACAGAATGTCATTATAGTATGAAGCTATGGAAGCAAAGTAAATCCTTGATGTGCTACCCAAGTCACTATTTTTAAATGAGCAATTTTTAAACAAATTCCAGTACACTATCAGAAATATGCAAAAAGTTATTAAAAAAATTAACTGCTTCTACTCTTTGAAAGACAAGTTCTAAACTTCTTCCATTAAAATATCCATTATATATGTTTTCAGACTGCACATTTATCTGCCCTCAGAAAAATAAAATGAAAGTTTTACAGTTTAATTTAATATACTTCTGAATTACAAAAGTTGAAGGAGGTATGACTGGATAGAAAAGGTCATTATGTGCAAGCCTTTCTTACATTTTACAGTGGTTTCACCCACCTTAGAAAATAAGACAGCATTGTACATGAATCGAGGACAAAAATAATGATACACTTTGCTCACATCCTCGAGAGACAGGTAGAAAAAAGATCAATTTCTTCATTCTAAATGTTTCCTCTTCTTCAGAAAAGCACAAGCATTACAGCTTTCTTCAAAATGCATTTCCAACAGATGACAAGGATTTACTGCCAACTGACAGGTCCTGGCCTCCCACTTCCCTTTTCCCATCCTCTCCCTTCTCAAACTGGCACAGGTATTAACTTGGATCAATACAGCTTATTAACTAGCAAACTCTTTTTTATGGCCACCGAACTATTCTCTCACATTAGTTTCTTTGCTGTTCCCACTGTAACCCTCTAACGTGGACTAGAACATTTGCTCCCACCTCCCAAAAGAGAAGTTTAACAAAACTTTCCCAAACATGTGTAATCCTGTATTCTTATGCAACAATGCAAACTGTCTGGTTTTATTCACAATAAGGAAACAGCAAGATCAAAAAAAACTGCAGCAAAATAGATGGATAGCTCTTTCCTGTACCTCCAACACAGCCTTCAAGATGATGTGATTCCATCAGGAGAAACTCAACATGAGCTTTCTGAAATTACCCTAGCACAGGAATGGTTACAGGTTTCGTACCAGTACATAAGAGGTTGCTCAACTGTCCATAGTGAAAACACCAAAGAGCTGATTTGAACAGCAGCAGCTGGAGGTAGGAAACAATCAACATGTTTTTTTATTTTTCTAAGAACAAAATCACGACCCACCCAAAAAACTTTCATTTTGTAGGTCAGTTCAAAAGAAAAAACTTCAACAACTATTATCACAAAAACCTTGCTAATATTAGAGCTGCATATTTTTACACCAATTGGGTACTGCAACAGTGTGTAACTGATGTGAAACCTGTCAGTAATCAATAAAAGCTTAAATATATTCTTCCTCACACAGAATCATACAAAGCAAATTTAGGAAAGGGCGAGAGGCTGAGGTTCTTTTTCAACCAGAGTCTCCTCAAATAACAGGCGATTTGCAAAAACTTACTGGAATGTTTACAAGAAGTAAAACATTTACTTGCCTCTACCTCCAAAATTGCTGCATCATGGCTGTCTCTGCTCTTAAAGGAGATCTGAAAAGCAAAAAAATATTGGGCTTGTGCCCTATTTTGCTTCTTTAAGATGTTTGAGAGGCATGAAGAGTTGGAATTGGGGCTTTTTTTTTTTTACCCTGTGATGGACATAAATTATTTCTTCTCGTTTACACTTGAGACTGAAATTTCAAGAAGCCATAATATAAGACAACCTAGTGAAGGAAAAACAGTGCAAGAATCAACAGAGGCCAAGTCAGAAGAAAGAACAAACTTCATATTTTTCCCCTCACCTCTACTTCTTTAAGTTCTCCTTCATTTGAGTGATGAGTAACACAAGATCCTTTTCCAGAGTTAAGCATTCTTGCACTACCACGATTGGTGATTCACACACAAATTCATGATTTAACACTGATCATGCTAAAGAAAAAATTTGGAGAAAAAAAAACCAAAAATTTGACTGAGGTTGTATTTTAAAATTTTAAGAAAAAAAACAATTGGGGAAAACTCAAGTCCTTTTCAGGGACATTTTATGGTTCAAAATAAGTAGAAAAATAATTGTTAGAGTTTCTCTGCAAATGGAAAAGAGTGAGAAATCCATGAACTGGCTAGCTCTAAAAGGGAGACAAATGTTACTTTCTCTTCCATTACTAATATTCCTGTGTATGCTGGACTGATGCAGTTATCAGAACAGAAAAGGTGCTCCAATGTATTCTCTAAAAATTAGCATATTTCATCTTATAGCACTAGGCTAATTTAAAAGTAAAATAAAATTAAAATTAAAATTGATACTAGATGCAAATGAGCATAGAGTATAGTTTGTTTCAAATAATGCCCATTACTGCTGGGGCAACTAAAGTAGCTCATTGGTATTAAGTGAGATGGGATGGCACCATGTATTTCCATTCAAAAAAATGGTTCAAAGCCTCTTCCTATTCCTTCCACCCACACTTCAACTATGTAATTGCCATATACTAAAAAGGAAAGTCTAATTTTATTTTTTTTGTAAAAACAGAAATTTACAATGCTGCTCATGAAAAACATTCCATCATCATGAAAATTAAAAGCACGATGCCTAAAATTAAGAAAAATATATCCAGAGTACATCCTTAGAAAACTATTTAAGATAACAAATTCTCATAAATTATATATCACTGAAAAACTACATATAGCCAGTACAGGGTTGTAGTCAATATTTTAAGCTAAATCAGTGAACTGGCTGATGGTCCTCATCATTATACATGTGGAACATGATCTTCCTGAAATGCTAAACCACCATTAGACAGGCTAAAGATCTGAGCATCTTTACCACAGGTCTATTATTCATCTCAGCTCTCTATTATCAACAATTACAATGTTACTTCTCCAGTTGCAATATGCAAATAGCACCAATTCAAACAATACTGGCATATAACTAGATGCTCCAGTGGCATTTTTAAAAGGGGTTATTTTGGTTTGTGGGTTTTGGGACAGTTGGTTTCTGTTTGGGGGTTTTTTGGTCTATTTTGCTTTTGTGTTTTTTTGGTTAGTGGAGGGGGCATGTTTGGTAGGGTTTTTCCCCCTCCCTCAGGAATTATAAACAGAGAACGGAACTAAATAAAAACAGGAAAAAAGCAACAAATTTCATGTTTCTTTAAAGTACTGTGAAGAAGGCTTTAAAATTGAACCACAATTAAGAAAATTATGTTTAGTTCAGAAGTGACTTACAGGTCTATAAAGAATCAGATTTCAAGATCACACTGTTTCAAAGCTATAAAGAAAAAAAATCACAAAAATTTTTTTTTCTCTGTTTTTTTGAACAAGAATTTTTTTCATCAAAAACTTTTTTATTTTTCTGGGTGAAATATATGGTGACATAGCAAGCTAGAAGTTAAAGTGAAAACATTTTAATGGAGACACTCACGTATCTCGTATCATGGAATGTGCAGGTGAGGTTTAACTTAGCAGGTTGAATCTATTTAACAACCAGCTGTCACTGAAAATAGCAGCCCTGACTCTACTACTTCCACTGAGCTGCCCCTGCTGCTTAGACAATTGTGCAGGGGCCAATTTAGGAAACTCACAAACTCAACTGACTCCTGAGAATGCACATGAAGCAGTGGGAACAGATGTTCTAAGGCCTTCAAATGACCATCAGATCAATCCAAACATAGTGCCATACCACTCGCAGAAAACCTTCAATAATTTGCAACAGAGAGAAGATTTTGTCCTCTGAGGACTATTAATACGATTAGAGCTCAGGCATTACTCCACTTAAGAGTGTGTGAGCCTCTTCAATCCTGCATAATTTGATGAAAATTTAAGGAAAGACACTTCGAATTAAATTCTAATTTAAGGATATCTGTGGTTACTTCAATATCCATTATATCACCTTCTTAAAGAAAAGTATATTTATACAGTGTAGAATTCACTTTAAGATTACCAAACGAATGACACAAACATACTACCTTTTTTTAATCATGTTTTTTTTAATATCCTTTAATACCTTAATACTATGTAACATGTAATACATATGCAACTATTTATCTTGATATCTCTTCTGTCTACTTCATAAAAAGTATCAAATCCCATTTAAATGCTATGGAACAGAAGTGCCTGACTGACTTTGGGAAAAAAATCTAAGTAATCAAGTAAAAGTAAAAATCAAAGTACCGCAACTACCAGTTTCAATGCTGTTCTCCACAGGAATTTGAAAGAAATTAATCTTCTGCTGTAATTTACAAACAATACTTAGACCATATACTCAAACTTCTTGCTGCAAAACAATATAGTATCACAGGGAAAGATATCTTCACAAATAAGTGCCTGCCTAAGTCAGAAAAATCATCAGTAAAAACTGTTGATATGATTTTTTCCCTCTGTTAGTGAAACACATTTTAATTATTCAACCAACTACATTAATACTCAACAAAAGTAAAACTAAAGTTTCCAATGCAAGTCATGCTCAGCTAAACACAGAGTATAACCTCCACATCCTCCCTGCTCTGCCCCCAACCCTTACCCTGCAGGCAGAGATAGTAAGATTTACTCCACTTTTGTAGGTAGGATGTCACATTCTTGTGATGGGGACAAAAAGGTGGAAACCGTCTGCACTAAAACTTTACTGAGTGACTTAGTAGACAACATGTAACTATTCAACACACCAGCACTCAAGCTTCACAAGGTGAGGAAGGCATACGCTGCAGTTGCAGTGTATGCAAAGTAAAAAGTAGGCACGGCTCATCATCTATAAAAAAGTTAAAGGAGACCAACAGCATAAAATAAACAGACAAATCAATGGATGAAGAAAGAACTTCAGAAAAACATGAGGTGTCTCAAAACAAGATGGGATGTTTTTATTTGGGCATTTAAATACATATAAACTGTTTTAATAGCTTGCTCTAACATGATACAACACGCAGGATAACATACCTATTAGATTTTTCAAACACTGCCCCATTTTAGGCAGATGGTACTTCATTACTCTGAAGACACCAACAAATAATCTCTTAAATCTGATGGTGAAAGAGTACACAAATATTCAAAAACACAGGTATGCAAACAGTTTTTCCCATATATCTATACAAGAAAAGGCACTAAGAAAATAAAGAATTACACAAAAAAAGTAAGTTTGCACTATATATATTCACCAAGAGTCCAAACAGCAGTTGAATTACCTCTGGGATCAGCATGTAACACCTGAAACTCCAGGTACAGAAATTATTAGCACAAAGCTCCATGCAGAGCTTTCAGTTTTGTACATTTCAAATGTTTCCCTTACATATGGGAATAAGCTTGGGATTTTTTTTTTATGGTGTGTCAGCAACCACACACAGTCCCAGGACACAGAATTCCATCCGTTCTGCATGCTTTGTATGACCTAATGTTCATCCCATCCTCCAAGTAATTAGGTGGCTCTTAACACTATTAACCACTGTAAATGCTGGTATGAAGAACTGAGTGAACAGACTAGAATTCAAATATCTAGTTTGATACATATGAAAAATCTCAGCTCCAGAAAGCAAGAAACTGTTTATCATCATAGAAAATGTACTTGCAAAAATCACGGATAAATAAGCGTTTATGAACATCATTAGGGAAAAAACCTTTTCGCTACTATTGTCACAATTTTGTGGAAACTTAATATCTTGTTCTTAGTTTCCTCCTGATCCCTCAGGCCTAATTTTGTTCATCTCAAACTTGCTGCATTTCCTGTTGGCTGTGTTGCCTCACTTCCTTTTTAATAATCCCCTTGCAGAGTCTCAAATTGGTTGCACAGGTGAGCATACTTTACTTCTTTCTTTGAAACAAGCAAAAAATCTTTAAAAACACCGCCTGTTTAAACAAAGTTTAGTTTCTTAGTTTTTCTAATTTAAGGCCAGTAACAAGACACACAACAACAGAAGACCACTACTCGAACCATTAAAACTTGTGGCTGAGTACTACTCAGGATTAGTGACAACTGGCTGTTACAGAAGTGACACACAATATGATCAAAGCAACAGCACAATGTAACATGAATACGAACAAAAAAAAACCAAAAACAACAAAAAATTCTACATGATTAAGACTTTAATTCTCTGAGATTAGACGTAGATAAATCATGTTAGAGTCCCAAAATTTTAGCTGGATCCTTAACAATAAATTGTTTTCATTTTGGCATACAGGAATGTACAAAGTCCATGATATCCAAAAATAGATACAGGGGAAAAAAACCCAAAGTGCAACTTGATTACAGAACTGTAACCTACTTCAGCACCATACACAAACACTGCATATACATATGTATATAGGTATATAGGTATAATAGAAGTTTTTGTGATTTGTATAAACTTTTGATAAATTAGATGGTACATTACACTACATTGAAATTTTATTCTGTACATCTTACCCATTATGCCTCTTTTTATACTTAAGCTTATCTCCAAGTAATTTTTTTCCCAATTTTAGAGACTTTGACCAGAAGGAACAGTCAGGATGATTTAATCTGCCCTTCAATATATCATAGGCCATTACTTTTCAATAGAAAAAGAACTGGTCTGACAGTAATCATTAAAAATTGGTTTAGAGTGTATCCAAGGTCATCGTAACTTGACTCTGTTAATACATGGAATTAAAGTTTGTTTCTAGATGGATTCTTCACATTTTCTCTAACAGAAATCTCTATCACTCAAAATTTGATTTAAAGAAAATTCTTAGCTTTGAGGCACAGATATACCAAGGGCTACCTGGTAAAATCTCCTTACTTTCCTTCATGGTAAATTTTGAAATTTTACACCTTAACCTCATTCTTAACTGTCCAAATGGTTAAAAAAAATGGAGAGAAGGGATAAAAAACATCAATCTAATTGCTATCTACTTTTAAAAAATCTTAAGTAGATGTGCTCAGTGACCTCACTAGAGAGAATACTTCAAATACCAGATGCACCAAGTACATTGTTATGCAGCCAAAAACTGGAGTACAAATGTGAGACACGCTCTACAGGTCTCAACCACAAATAACAATTTTTGGTATTTTAGTTGTTGATAGTACATGGGCAGGATTTGAGCCTGCAGGAAATTATGATTCATTGTGTACCTCTGCAATAAAACCAAGTTTTATGACATGCTTTCAGCAGGACTGTTTTCATCAGAAAGGAAAAAGCACGTTTAGCAGGTGTATATGTATTTCAAATGACAAGTACCATCAACTCAGATTGTAGGGGAAGACAGAGGATCTGAATTTTCCTCAGTGGTACATAAACTCTGTCAACAGGATGTTCAACAATGTTCTTCTGGATGACTATTTGGAGAGCTGCAAGCTCTCAGCTTCTATATTTTTCATGTCCTAAAGCTTAGCAGTAGAAGAAAGTTGAACTTTTTTTCCAAAGTTACCAAGTGAGCTTTTATAGTGAGCTTTTCCTATTTGACTTAGCGTATAACTTAACATAAGCACTTTTGTCTAACTTTTTAATGAAATTTGTGAAAAATTGTCCAGGGGGCAAGTGCAGAAAATTACCACATTTGTGCATTCTGACTGGTATTTTTCAAATGGGACCCCCCCTCCCCCCCAAAAAAAAAGCTTGGACTGGAAAATTCCTATTCAGTCTTGGACTTATGAACCTCACTGTGGAGCACAATCAGACACACAGCAATTTCTCCCAAAAGGGACTGCAAGTCCTACAAGAATAGTAAAGAACATAAAGGGAAAGCATGGTCATGCAAAAAGGGTCCAGGAAAGGCAATTGTAAAATTCCTGTACTTTTTCACATCTTAACACTGCATGTAATTTCAACACAGAAATTTTCCTCTCTTCGAGAATATCTGTGAACAGAGATTATATGAAAATACAGAACATTAATATCTATTAAAATTGGATATCACAGCTTTATTTTAAGATTTTGTATATGGAAATAAATTTCTCTAAAAGCAAATACAAGAAAGAGTTCCTCAAAGTTGTAACTGAACTACATAACAAAGAAAATACTCAAAAAATGCTAACATTTTTTTCCAGTGACCAAAGTTAATGAAATGTAATCTGAACAATTTAGGAAGAAAAACGTGACAACCTTGTTTCCTTTTCTTTACAGGGAGCAAAAAGTTCAGTATGCCCATTTAAGATCATTCATTCTGGAAATACACAGACCTCGACATTATTTGAGGCTAGGAATTTATACTGAATGCATGATAGTCTGAGGAAACCTTAAGAGAGTGGCTTTGGAATTACAAAAACTGTCTGTGGCTGGACAGTGTGGGCTGCAATACTCACCTACAAAGTGAAATGACTGTTCAATGTTTGAGCAGAGAAAGCCATCTAATAATCACTGCAGCCTAATCCTAAATGGATGAGCTAGCACAGTTACACTAATACTGCGCTGCAGCACTGCTGTGCCACGAAATGAGTCTACTAATCTGAATGCATGTCAAACTCACATTCCGTGTTTGTTTTTTTTTTACAGTGCAGGAAAAAAACCCTGGAAAAATCTGTTAAAGAAACAGACAGAGATAATTGCACTTCAAAATGCCAGATCATAAAACACCTTATCAAGTTCTTATTTAATGCTTATCACTGTTTACTTGGCATGAAAGGGCAAATGTGTGGTGAGTAGGAACAAATCTATATTTACTGACTTTATGAATTACCTAGAGAAAACGTAACCAATAATCATGTAGCAACTTATTAATGCAATAATTTAATGAAATTTATCAGTTAATATGCCCAGAAAAACACTTACTTCAAAAGAAAAGCAGACTACTTAAAAAACATGCCAGTTATGATCTAAGATGGGCTTTGTAGTTTTCTTTCTGTAAATCATGATCAATTCACACAATTACAACTTTTTTTTTCCTAAGTCTGATTTTTCACAGCACTTTGCTTGCATCCACTGATACTACAATGTTCCAGTATAAAATTAAATCTAGCTTTCTGCTCTTTAACAATGACCCTCTGTTTAGGTTTTCAACAAAACAAGAAAATCTTTCAAGTTTCCACATCTCACAAATTCCTTTAAGAAACTGTTTCATCTGTAATGATTTTTTTTTTGCTTGTTTATGGTTATATCTAAGACCAGTCATTACTGCTAACCATTCAGTATGCATAATTTGCCTTCTGAACAAACTTTATTAATTGTGCCTAATTACTGCAGGCAACCACTCTTACTCTGCATGTGACCTCTATTCACCTAACAGTTGAAGCTCTGAAGTTCTAGTTGAATTACCATGCACTGCCATATCCACTGAGCTCCTCAAAAGAATTCCGTGTACACACTTTAAAGCTGCTACAGTAATTACTCCTTTTTCACTTACTGTTTTACATTTTCGGCCAAATTAGTTTAGCATCAAACATTCAGCTTTCACTTCAGAATAAAACTCTTCAAGCTTCCTGAACAAAGACCTTCCAAATTTCATAAGGAAAGCAACCAACCCATTCCTTAATTTCTTCAGATGAACGAAATAAAAACATTTAATTGTTACTATAACAATTATATGCCCTTTCTTCCTGCGTACTGATATAATTTGTATATTTTCACTGTTAGAATATTCTTCAGCATTGGTATATGAAATAAACAAAGACTACCAAATCTTCTATGTTAACTTATTTGCTTTAATCTTCCTTGTCATTTCTGTTCAAATATGCAAAACATAGCTGCTACTTAGAGAAGTCCATCTCAGACTGCATTAGGAAACATGCTTCACATACTTGAAATAGAAAAATTCATCAAAAACTTCAATTACAAAAAAAAAAAATCTAACATGTAAGATATGTAAGATACCATGTCATGATACAATAGTTTTTAAAAAAATCGCTGAAATAATGACCAATGGCAACAGATGCTTCACACAGAGGAATGAGAAGGAACAGGATAGGGCAAGCATTTTCCAAATCTGCAACTCTGACACTGCAGTTGAGGTTTATTTTTTCTGCTTCTACTATAGCCACTGTTATTAAACAGCAGGATTCAAGAGTCATAAAGATTTAAAAAATAAATAAAATAGCCAGAACTGACCATACACTACTACACCAAAAAAGACAAAACTCATTTGTCTTTACTGCCACTAGGTTCATGAAAAAAACAAAGCTGTCTCCAAACACATGAAAATATCCTGTTAATTTTCTTCACCTCATGTCTTCTCTACCAGATAAACGAGGGCATTCTCACTGTTTAATGCAAGTTTTAATTGAGTACTGTCACTGGTGGGAAGAAAAGTGTGGAACCACTACTTTCCATATCAAACAAAGCAGGTAATTAACAGCTACTCTGGCACAATCCCTTATCACCAGAATACACAACACTGTTAAGTTCTCTCAATGCGAATGCTTTGCTTCAACAAAGGAAAGCTGATGTTTCAGGGTCACATTCACTCCTTTAATACACAGGCATAAATTTAGTGCTCAGTCAGACACCTATAATTAAACACAAGAATATAATTCTAATATTCAGACAGGCTTGCATATGAGTGGGATATCTCCCCCTTTAAAGATGATTGCCTTTCATTTTTTAGTTTCAAGCAGCTACAGTTCACTTAGTTTTGATTACATAGCAATTAGATATGCAAATACAAGAGATCTAAAAAAATGCTTTTTCAAATGTCAGATTGTAAGCAATCAAGCTTATTCTTTTCTTCTGTACACACAAGCTAGTCATTAAACAGATATTGTCTTAAAAACATTCCAACAGATTGCATTTATCAGTGTTTTAGAAGCAATGGGAGTGCACATTACTCAGAACACAGCTCATCAGGGAACGAAATCGATCTTACAATTAATTTAATATATTCATGATAGTGGTTAACTAAGTTGAAACTAAGTATCATCATCTTTGGGCATTTTTCCCACCATTGTTGTTATCAATATTGAAACCCAGTGCATCATCAAATTAAGCAAAACTCTTTTGTTTATATATTTAATGACAAATGTGTTGGTAATAAATGTCACAGCTAAAATCACTGAATTGTAAATATCAATATTTTTTCATCCTATATAGAAAATAGATTCTGAATTATTATCAATTATTTTTCCATTGTATGTTGCAAATATGCTCATATAAAGAAATTACTATAAAATTATGTGGTTTGTATAGTTTTGGCAGGAACAGCCATTCTGACACTGGTCCTTCTTCTTTTTCTCCCTTGAAGGCCCACAAATACTTTCTATTACAAATTCATAAAATTTCCTATGCATCTAGACCACATATATGGTCTTGGTTCTTTGTGACATATTTCACTTGGAAGCAGTCCACAGCTTGAGATCCATTGGTCACTGGTTAAAATGGTGGGAAAGGATATTTGGCAGCAGCTCTGAAGAGACCAGGAAAGAAAACTACTGCAAAACTGTATGGACTGGTCTATAAAATATTCTTATAGTTATACACAGTTATAGACAACCACTGACAGTTTGAAAACTTGCTCTTGCAAAACTCTAAAACAAACGAATAAAATGGGATGGGGGCAGGGGTTGGTCAGTTGTTTCTCTAAAAGATCATAAAATCACCTCCATGCTAACAGGAGAGGGAGAAAAGATCTCTAAAAGCAAGCCCATACGTTCAGTGACACAGCTGTGCAGAAATGTACACTAACAAGGGAAACTGAAACAGTTCTTTCCTCAGGCTGAGGAAGGTACCTCAAGCTAGGTATCTGAAGTAAATAAAATGCTTTCCTAGATGATTCCATGATCACCAACGACCCTTCAAGATGTCTCTCACAGGAGCATAGATCCTTTTTCAAGGTCAGGAGAGCAGCAAAAATTACAAGAGATGCCTGATTCAGAGGTCTGTTTAAAAACCTGAAAAAAATCAGTTTAGCTCTGCAGCCCAGCTGCAGGCCCCAAAATGTTCTGCAAAGTCAGATCCAAAAAAAAAAAAGCTGGAAAGGCTTTTTTACAAGAACTGACATTTATGAGCTAACAGATGAATATGTATGTGACAAATTATTTGACATTTTGAGGGTCTTCACATTTCCCTTTTTTTCGCTCCCTTTAAATGCTCAATATGATTTTCTCTTTCCCTCCCCTTGCAATACAGGAGCCTTATTTAAACAGCCAGTAAGGTAAAACTCATTGCCTGACAGCTTGCTGTTGTTGCCCATGCAATGTTTGTAATTCCTTCTGTTGATTCTTCCCTAAGGGTCACTATAAACAACTGTTTGAGCAGCAAACATAACCTGTGTATTTGAACTCCTACCCACTACAGTCTAACATAAATAACGATACAGCTGACAGGGGAACCTGAATACTTCCCTCCCAGTGGTGCCCCTGCAAACACTCCCTCATCTATTACATGGTTCTCCAAGAAGACACTGGGAAAATCCTGTATCCACTACTGTGAAACACCAGGATCCAAAAAGCATACTCAAAATGCCACATTCCTGCCAATTTCTGCATCTGGCAAGATTGGTGATAAAGCATTGTCTAATCAAATTTACTACACTTAATACTCCGACTTGCAGAAACAGCTAGTTACAAGTGGGTTTAACAGGAACACAAGTAATATGCCAAGTATGACTTAAAATCATTACACTTTATTCTACCTGGTAGATTCTTCTACTGTAGGTCATGAAACATATATTAGACTGCAAATAATAGGTGTGAAGCCTGCCATAACCAAATCAGACTTACCTTAACAGAGCCGAAACACATAATCAATAGTAAATGTGTTTTCCTCTTCAAAATTTTTCTTAGAAATGGAGAACTGTGCTTTTTTCTTTTTTTTTTTTAAGAAGGGTTAATTTTACTACCAAATGAACTATTCCAAAAAGGTACATTTCAAGCTAAATTGAACTTATCATTTAAAAGGCTGAATACTGAAAAATTCCACTCGTCAGGCTGCAAAACCCAATTTTGGTATTTGCAATACTCTAGTGTCCTCACTGCATACTAATTTCCAGAGTAGCTTCAGTATTTCAAGCCATATAACTTTAAAATTTATCACATATTTTAGTTTGTAGTACAGCTTATCTTTAGACATTTTCTGATTCATGTGGTTGCGAGTCAATGTGAGCTAACAGATTTCAGTTCTAGGTCTTTTTGTCAGTCAGAATTTAAGTGAACATTCAATTCCAGCATTGTCAACTTGAAACATAGGAGTATTTCACAGACATCTCAGACTGCTTGGTCATTTATGGATCACTTACTACATGGAGAATGACTACAAAATATTTTATCAACACAGAAAAATCTCTCTCTAAAATTTAATTTTAAATCTAAAATTTGTCAACTACAAGCTTTTAGTTCTTGAAACTATGTATCACTAATAGTATATTTCACAAGTTCAGCAAGCCAGTTAAAGTATCTGCCAAGACCCCCAATAGCCTAAACATTAAATTCCCTTGAATATATATATATGGTTGTAAATACGGGAACATTTGAAATCAATAGCTCTGAATCTTAAGTGTCTGTGAAATAATTCCATCAAGTGGATCAGTTAAAACAGTCAGGTACTGCTGGTGGATTCAGTCAGACAGCTGAATGTGGTTTTCAATTCTGTTTCATTGTCTGATTGCCACAGAAGAATTAATTGTTTCAGTGCGACTGCAGGACTGAACATCCAGATAACCATTTATAAAAATACTCCAAAGAGCCCACAAGCAGTAGCAGAGCTGTTATTAATTATGTTATGGGTCCAATCTTTCAGAAAACTACTTTTTTTTTATTCAAGACAAACATGCAATTGCTGAAGTTTACAGCAACTTTACTGCAGAACGGACCCAGCGCTGTCACCGCTTATGTCCTTACACCACAGCAGAAACACCAAGGGCCAACAAATAAAGGTACATGATCACACTTACTCATGAAAAATGCTTATCTAGGGCAAAGCATCAGGATCTGGTATCTACAGTTTAAAGCTCCAACAAATAGAAAAGGAACCAGCATTTTCACATGGAGAAACATGGGAAACAAAAGAAAAAATATCTTTAACTAAGATCCCATATCTATGCTTTGGACAAGATTTAGGAACTGCTCCCAGAGCTCCAGACTGCAGAGACAAGGCATGTACAACACCAAGGGAGGACAGAACAGAAAGATCAGTTTTCAGCTTTTCATTTATAACACTGGGGGCTGATTTTCCTGGCTATCAAGCTGAAAGAAGTTTTCTTAAAATAAGCTGCTATCACAGTGTTAAAAAAAAAAAATCCAACAAAGAAACCTAGCACAATACCAGTAACAAATCAATATCAAAGAAAATAATTTCAAAAAAACCCTCCAGATAGTTAAATAACCCCATACCAGAACATCCAATTCCATGAAACGCTGACCTCACTGGAAACAATCGTATTAACCTTGTGCCACATCATGTGATCACAGAACACTACAGAAAGATTAGGAGGAAAGTAACACCTACATCAGATTTACCAGACAGCAAAAAAACCATATAATCATTTACATAAATATTTACATGCACTCACTGCCCACATGCCAGATAAAGCCACTCAATTAACAGGCTGTTCTTTGGTCTTGAAGAAAAATCCTTTCCATTTGTGCATACAAAAACACCACTAGCACACTTGTAAAATGATGCATAAAAGAAAGGACAGTTTGGTTCACAATTACGTTGCCTATTTTTAATTGTGTCAGGAATCAAAAAGTTTCAGGAATTCTAGTTGAGATACTAATTAATCTCAACCGTTCATTTCTACTCATTCCTCATGTCACACCTCTACAGAAACCTCTAGCCAAATGTGAGAGCAACTTTGCTATCTACTCTCCACAACTCTCCAAAAGCTACTGCATTCATGTTCAAGGCAAGCAAACTGGTGAATTTGCATTATCACCCTGACTCTCAGGAAATAATTTTCCTCATGTATTTTTGCTGTTGGATTTTTTCTTCCCATTTAGATAGTCTTATGCATGCTAAATAATTTTAACTGTTAGTTAATAGCAGAAGTGTCATTATTTCCTTCTGCCTTGTGTAATCATCCTTGCCTGCATTACTCATGTTCCCCAGACACAACTGTTTTCAAACACCAGTGTTTATATCATTTGCTACCATAATGCAAATATATGAAGTGTTGCTAGAACCCAAAACTCAGTTTAGTGCAGTTTCATGTCATCTAATTCTATTTTCAGAGAATAAATGAAGCATCATAGAAATTAACCTTCCTTTTATTACAATAATTTATATAGCACATGACCAATGAGAAGGAGGTACTCAAGGACCAAGATGGAAAAAGATAGCCAGAGAAGATTTTCAGAGATAAGTAAGAGGAACCTTATGTCAAATCAAGGAAAATTAATATAATTTATGAAACATGGGAGAAATTCATGAAAGAGGGAGGAAAAAACCCAGAAAAGTTGACCTAGGTTTATAGTAGCAGAAACATTAGGAAGAGGAAGGAAGGGAAGGAGAGAGGAAAGGAGGCAGACTCAGGTTACCCAGGGAAGCGGTCACAGTACCAAACCTGACAGAGTTCAACAAGTGTTTAGACAATACTCCTGGGCACAGGTTGTGATTCTTGCAGTGTCTTGTGCAGGGCCGGGGTTGGACTCAATGATCCTGAAAGGTCCCTTCCAACTCAAAATATTCTGTGATTCTATGTAAGACTCGATGATAAAAAAAAAAAAAATCCTGTAGCTTTTGCTGCGAAAATGTAACTGCTCCATAAATTATTTTGGGTTACTTTCCACAGTACTATACGTATGTTTATGCCTCACAAACATTAGTTTTTCAAACATTAAAACATCCTGGTGTTTCCCAGCAACTGTGTCAAATTCTTGATATTTTTACACTGACTAGACATCTCCTCCCTGTACTGCTTCCATCCATTCTTATCAAATTTTGTGCGTAATTCTGTAACACTTTCTAATGAAACTAACCAGTAATTCTATAGTCCCATTTTTTCCCTACAGCCAGAGTTTTCGTGTTACTTCATCTGCCAGTTAAACCACTCTATCAGGCCCATGAAAGGTGCTGCCTGAATGTAGTCACTGTTTTGCAGATCTTACTTTCAACACCCAGAACCGGCCTAATGCCTTCTTCATTTAAAGATATTAAGGTTAGGACAAGTTTTAGTTTGTCAAGTAGGAATATACTGCTGAATTGACTTATGAGTCAAATTACAATCAAGAATTACTAACATCAACAAATGCATCAAGAAAGCATAAATACTGTGTGTTGTGTTTGTTCCATGGCAAGTTCGTGGCACTTAGATAATTTACACAGAATATCAGGTTCTATTAAGTTAAACAGTCTCCAAGCACTGCTTGGAGTGTTCTACTACTGTAAGAGTAACAAGTTCTCTCTAACAGAAAAACAGATTTGTGTACTTGGCCTTACCAAACATTTAGATAAGTTTTCATTCTTTCACGCATATACTTAATACACATTTTAAACAGAACTGTTTTGAGTTGCAAGCAAATTCTTTAAGATCAATTCAGTGTGCACGCACTTTAGTGAGTCCTACATTTACCAAAAGATTTCCCATTTACTGCCCAAAAAGATGTGAAAAAACGTAAAAATCAGAAGACAGAAGTTGCTAATTATTCTCATGAAAGATTAACAAAAATGTCCAATCTGTCAATAAATACACCCCTTTACCTTAAAAGTGTAAAGGCTAACAATAAAATCTTGCAGCTATAGCTGGATAAACTGTAAAGTGAGGATACTGTTCCATCACATCCTTATTAACATATATACAGCTACTTGGATTTCATTTGTATGCTTAATGCACGCTACTGTGGGCCATACATAGCAGAAGTGTAGCCTGTGATTAACAAAATCCGTTTCAGTGCAAGTCTAGGCGTGACAAAGGCTAATACTAAGCCAGAACACCTAAGGAAAGTCACCATCCAGAAACAAGTTTAAATGGCAAACTGATCACTCATTTTAGGAATTACAATTTCTAATTGTTACAATACAGTTGACAAGAAATTCAGTATCTTGCTGCAATGAAACAGGTTAGTTGTCTCTATTTGGAAAACAGTAAAATAGCACTAAAATCAAGTATCTCTATCTTCTAAATATTCAATTAGTAATGTAAGTATTTCGTTTTAGCAATAGTGGTATCTTATATTGTGCTTACTCTTTTACTCCATGCTAAGGAGTCTTCCTAATAGTCTCAATAAAATTGCTAAATCTGACCCAGAGGAGCCATATCCACTACGGTAAACAACTACCTCCCTGTATTCTGCCTGCCAGAAGCCACCTAAAAACTTAAGGGAACCAAGAACTGCCAGGAACTGATAGCTACTCAGGAATCACACAGGCATGCTGCTTTCCCCTCAAAACAACAAGTTCTAACTCCATTCCCACATTTAAGTAGACTCAATCTTCGTGCAGGCACAAGAAAATTCCCACGAGCCTCACACTAAGTACGGCCTTTCCCACACAGAATTACAAGCACAGTTGCATAATACTGAACAAACACACTGAAAATGCAAACCTGAATACAAATTATTTCTGGTAAGCAAGATTATCACAGCATTAATTCTTAAGAAAGTTAGAAATGCTAGTATGAAAAAAGTTTTGGGTTACAGTAGGTTTCATTATTTAAATCTTGCTTCACTACTTTGCTAGACAAAGTAAAATGCAGATGGATGTTTGCAGACAATTTCATCAGCATCTCAAAACAATTCTGTATGCAGAGTCTCCCAAGCCTTTCAAAACTTCTATTCAAAACTTCTATACAAACCACCGTCAGCTGAAACCTGGTCAACCTTTTATAACACAACACTCTCTATGCTTCCCACCTCACAAAAGCTTAGGAGTAATTCTGCAGAAAGAGAACTTCTGCCATGCTACAGGATGAGTCAATTCCTGTTCAACAGACATAGCATTTTAATTTATAAACCAGACTTGTTTATACACAGATGTTCAGGCAATGAGATTCAGGATTCCCTTGATAGACTTTTTCCACTACACTTCATGCTCCTTTTTTCAATTTCAAAATAATCTAGATTCTCTCACTGCTTCCTCATAAGGATTTTTCCTCACAGGGAACTGACAGAAAAACAAATATAAGGAAAGCATAATACAAGTTGATTTCAACTAGCGGGGCTTTGATTACACTTCTACAGTCTATAGTTTCCAGTGTATTTAATGGCACTAAAGAAGTATTTTGTTAAATTTCTCTATTTAATTAGCTCAATAACCAATTTAACTGCTCTCAGAACAAAATTACATATAATGAATTTTTGATAGCAAAGTTAATCATAGCCAAAGGCTTTAGCTACTTTTCACATTGCATAGGAAAACCCATGTCTTAGGAGTGCTAAAATCTGCTCAAAGCTGCAACTTTGTATTGAGCTCATGTAGAAGTATATCCAATATATACTGGATATATTCGGTATGCAGCCAATAAAGGGCAAAAGTATGTATGAAATAAAGCATCTAAAAGATGCATTGCATCAGATACGTATCAGTAATTTTTTCTGGAAGACTAATATTGCCTTGTAATAATTTCTAAGGTCCTCAGGCACCTAATTTTTTTCCCTTCAAAATAAAACCATTCTGATCTTGAAAGTAAGAGCGTTCCCTTGGCTGCTATGAAAATACTCTTGAAATAAATTACTTCACATAAGAAGCATTTGTCAAATCTTATATAAAACTTCAGGAAAATGTTCTCTTTGTGTAAAATTTGCATTCCCATACATAACTATGCTAGTTGTGCCTGCATTTTTCACTACTTTCAGTGTGAACATTTTTTACTTAAAGAAAGGATGTAGGAGGGTAAGATTCCAATGATAATATTCTAGAAATTCTGGAGTACAGAGTTAACCCCATGAACAGGCTTAAAAGGAGTCTGCTGTCAGTGAGAAATAGTATCAATTACTTTCAATACTGTCTAGTAAAACTTATATTTCAAAAACTTAAAAATTCAGTACTATTTAGCATTTAATTATGTAATTAAATCAGTAACTTGGTGAGAGGACTTTTTTTCTCTCTGTCTATGCTATTAGCTAAGAGTGTAATCAACTCTTGAAAGGGTCACTGTTCAAATATTACCGGGGATACAACTCAAGAGACCTCTGTTTTGTCTGTGAAAAGAGAGAAAGACCAGGCTTTAACAATTCCTCAATAAAAATAATAATAATATTAATAATAATAAAATCCAGCTCTACAATTACTCCTGTATTCAAAATAACCAGTTACAAATGCAATGAAGATTTTGAAACTGGAACAGAAACTCACTACTGGAAAAAGAACCCCAAACTTACAAGCAATCAAAAAATATTTTCATCACACCTTATGTTTTACAATAAACCTCTAGGAAGGCAAAGCCGTACCAACCACCAAGTATATTCTCAAACATCTGTATTAAAATAGCAGTTGTGGTACAGTGAATATGTAAGTTTACATGAATACAACTTTTTGTTTAGAGTTTGTTTAAAAATAAAAGGCCAGTTATTGAAGTGGTCAAAATTAAGTATGAAGAAAGTCTCCCAAGCCTGATCTAACTCAGAAATTAAACTTAATCAAGGCATGCAAGCTTTTGAAAAAGTGTGTTCCGAGGAAATGTCACTTCAGAAGATGCTGAAGTTTATTGTTCCCAGGGTAGTATCTTAAACACTTAATTCTGAATGCCTTAACTAATTTTCTATTCTAAGTTTATAACCCGAACGCAGTAGATTCAGGACACATGCTGTATAAGCCTCAATCTTAGCTAAGGAGCCTGCTCATACAATGGCTTTTAATGGACAATCACAGAAGCTAACAACAATTAAAATTAATGTAACAGTCCCTTATATAGACAGTTGCAGCTTTGATTTGCAGCAGAAATTAACAAAGCAGAATCCAGCATCCCAAACATGCAGAGCTGCTGCTTCACACTGTCTCAGTAAGTTTCCAGTAACTGGAGGTCAATTTTAATAAGCATCATCCTTAAGGATGGCCATTGACAAGGGATTCTATGAGTTATAGTTCTAAATGTAAAAGTAAGCATCTGACCTCCAGAAACTCCACCAGCATTGTCAGAAAGGCTTTTTTTTTTTTAAATAAAAGGACAGTCATTCTAGTCATGTATTATGAATATGGAATTGCTTTTCACTTTCACATGTCTATGTCCCCAGTCACTTAAAATATTTTTCCCCTACTACTCCTAAAGGTTCTGACAAAGAGTCAAAGCCCCACCTTTGCAACTAGTTACAATTTTTTTTTTAAATTACCATTCCAAACCACTGTTCGTCAACATAGACACATGCAATCATCAAACATCACTGGCATGCTTCTGTGTAGAGGCACATGTTAGAGGCAACAGGCCTCAGCCAAGCAGTTTACTCTAGGAATACAAGAACAATGATGGCTGGTCAGTCTTCAATTTTGAAACACAAAACAACTTCATTTCCTCCTATATGCTAAATATATCCCATTTCAACATGTGTGTCAGCACCAGAACTTTATGATTTGTTCACACATAGTACCTTTCACTGAATATAAAAGATAAGCACCTTGTAAGTAAGGTAGCAATAATAGGGCTTGCTCAACTAGACAGTACAATGTATTATCCCATGTCACTAGCATCACTTTATTAGCTAAACTGAATGTTTAAGCCTTTCCATTGGAAAACAAAGTTTATCAGATGATATTTCAAAGCCTAAAAGGTAAAAAAGTATTATAAATATGTAATACTATATACAGCATGTAAATTTAATAAAATATCCTGATCACAAGACAAATTTTTCTGATCTGATATTTTCCTCTAACTTTGTGCAGATACCAAGGACAAGGTTTTTCTAATTCCTTTTTAGCTATACTATAAAAACAGAAAAAAGGAGAGTTTGAAGAAACTGAATTATCTATTTACTGTAACAACCCTGCACAAGTCAAAGGTCGAGACTGGTACTAACTGAGAGCATGTCTTTCATGAAACCTTATGTTTCTGCTTGCAAGGTGAACAGGATTGTAGGAACAAGTAAGCTGGAACAAGTAGGTCAGAACCCATAAATCAGTTCAAATCATTTAATACAGAGTGAAGTGCAACAAGACTTAAAGCTGCTAGAGAGGATAAAAGCACAGAGTTCTTCTAATTTGGAACTGCATAGCTGCCTGCCCTTCTATTTGAAACTACCAATTGTAAGAAAACAATTCTATGTATCACAATGAGATGGCTTCCTTGTGAAGTAAAAATGAATGATGCTCTCTAATCACACATTGTTCTAGGGGAGATTTTTGTCTAAAAGTAGAAGGAAATGGAAAAAAAACAACGGAGGTGACCAAGGCTGCCACAAGTCAGCAGCCTGATGCTGTTGGGCTTCATATCCTTCTCTAAAGGGAGACAGGGTGTGTTAAAGAGCACAGGGCTGACTCCCTATGGGCGTGTCAATGCCTATTTTACAGAATTCATGTAAGACAAGGGAAATGTAAAAAAATGTTTTGCTTATCCATCACCGGACAGTCATCACTATAAGCTTTCTCTAATTGGTGTGCAAGTTACTAGTTTTCTTCCCTACCTAATGAAAGGTGCATTCAGACTAAACAAAAAAATGCCTTGTTCTTAATAAAGTTACACATTCATTAGCTTTTGATGAATGTCTGCAACCTCTATCCCCTCCCCAATAATCTCCTTTAAGTACCCCGAGGCTCTAATCACGGTATTCTCAGTAATTAAGGTTATGATTTTAAATTTGTTGAAAGCTGCCTAGAGAGATGTTCTGATTACCAGCTGAGCCTCGAATACAAACGATTTGAGGATTTCCCCTGCTTTCTGGGGGGAATCTGTCAGCAAGTTTCAAGATGTGATGCCAAATTCAAGTGTTTTGGCCACGTGACAGAGATTTCTAATTCATTACTTCTTTCATAGGATCACACAGCAAAGCAAAATTCTCTGCAGATCATATCTAGATGGTTTATTTTCCAGCATGTCAGTCTTTGTATTTTCTCTTAGATTCTGCAACCACTAGCAAGGCAGGAAAAGTACATGGATAGTTTATTCAAAGACATGGTATTTAGTACCATGTAACTGTCACGTAAGATTGACACTGCTTTAGTAATTATTCCTTCCCACAACCAATAAAGTTTCTTTTATAATTAGCACTGGGAAATCAGGTTTGCAGGTGTAAAATATACTCACAAAATACACATAAAAAATTAACCTGCATCTTTTATCTCCTCCAAACTTCAAAACTATTCACTGAAAAAAATCTCAAATACTGACTTTTCCAAACCACACTGACTCTAGAGCAAGGAAAGGGTTTTAAAAAAGAATTAGCGTATCCTAACCTATGAAAGCCACCAAAAAATAGTATTACTTATGTGCTTTGTACTTTGATGTTCACTAGCATTTTGAAGTACAACCTGCAAAGAGAGAAGCTGTTCGAGGAAATGAAAAAAGGTAGTTATTACACGGCACAGACTATCAAGAAAGTTGGCTGTCTTGAACTGCAAGATTAGGGAGTTCACCTATTTCATCAGGAAAAGAGGCAAGAGTCAACAGCAAGAAGTGTATTTGTGCCCCACACTGACAGGAATCACTCATTCATTCTTTATTCTGTGACTGCCATGTCTTAAATCATTATTTTTACAAGAAACATCTTACTGGTGTGCATCATAATAAAGGATTATAAAATTCTTCCTACTTCATCAACGCTGGTATAGCACCAAATAGCCTGCTTTGAAAACTGTAAATTAATGACCAATACAAATCACCTCAGGAGAGTAAATGAGCTGAAAAGATTAGGAGTATATGGCATGAAAATCAGTTTTCTGAAGAAAAATTATTTGGCACTCAACACTGGTTTACAACCAATATTGTAGTGTTTGGTATATCAATACATTACACTATGATATCTTTCAAACACATTCCACACTAAGTGCAGTATTATCTCGTTAAATTATCAATGATCAAGTACTTTATATTTAGACATTATGAGACAACCAACTTCTAAGCTGTAATAGGCATTCAAGTGCTGACTGGGATCAACTTCTAATTTTTAATGTGTATCAGGTTTTATGTGATCTGCCGTACTTGTCCTTGTTGAAGTTAGTTTTCTTTCCTTACTGAACTTAAAAAAACAGGTGACTCACTCAGAAGGTCTCAGCTCCTCTAATCTTTTCCTAAAATACAAAAGTCAGTAACTCCCATTGCCCATTCTTCTGTGAAAAATCAAAAAATACAACAACACCACAAAACCAAACCAAACAAGCCTAGAGAATAGGAGAAATCAGTCCAAAAATACTTCCCCATAGAGTAAATCCATCTAGAGACTACTCCCCACAGGGCAGGACAGGTTTTGAAGCACAGTGGAAGGAGGACACTACACCTAGCAGCCACCTGGACATGGTCTTAGGAAAAATGGACATGGTGACTCTGTGATTCTCTAATAGACATTTCACAAACTACAAAACCTACAAGAATGGTAGACACCACAAAGGAAGGTGCCAGTATTATAGAAGATTATGAAAACAAGAGACATTAAATGAAATTTGAAGGTAATAAATTTATAAGCTCTGTGAGGGAAAATATGGGTAGACACTGACTTTCTATTGTAATTGTTATGTACTACATAGATATCAATAGAATGTATTTTGTGGCTGACCACCTAAGGAAAAGGAGAGGAGGGGGGTGTCTCCTAAAAAAGAACCAAAAGAAACTATTTCTGTGAACAAAGAGGAAACATGCAAAACTACAGTGGAGATGTTGGTGTAACTTCAGCAGCAGTAGCCAGAGGTAGAGGGAAATAGCTAGAAAATAAACCTAGAAAAACAGTTACCATGAGAGTAACCCAACATTCAGGAAGGCTCTATCATGCAGCTTCCCTATTCATATGGGCAGAGCATGCATATTACAGGACAAGGCAGGAACAGCCCCAATTACTTTGCATCTCCACTTGAACACAAAACAGAACCAAAAACACAGTGCTTTTCGGTTCACTCAGACAGAAATGACTGCCAGAAATACATTCAACTCTTCTTCTTTTTTTTTTTAATCCACACTCCATGCACAAATCATCGCTTTGGTAATTCAATACAAGAAATTTTTTAGTAAGACCTTTGAGATTAACAGCTCTTTCCCAGAAAAATACATTTAAGTTCAATTCTTACCTTTACCTTGTGAAATGTGACACAATTACAAGTTACTTATTACTTAAGAATACTTTATAATTGCTAGTTAGACTCCCAATTGCAGAGTTATGGAGCATGTACATTCTATTTCTTCAGGACAGCCTGTATTATATACTAAGTCTGCATAAGACATTAGATAACAAAAAAGCATAATAGTAAGAACACAATGAGTAATAATGAGACATGATCTTATCCTCCATTAGAAATCAAAATTATGCATCTGAAACTACACTACTTTTCAAGACCTTACCTTCTTTTTGTCCCTCATTGAGCCCTTCCCTCGGACCATTATCTTGCATCCTGTTTCTGCCTCAAGCTGTTTAGCTGTTAGTCCTCTGGGCCCAAGGATTCTTCCAACAAAGTTAAACTGAAAGAAAAAATAATAGTTTCTATAAAATCAAGTAAAGAAGATTAATTAAAATTTTAACAAGACGTATTTCTGTGTCTAGAAACATCAAGTGTTTAATGGCTTAGGATACCACACTTAATGCCTGAGGCTGAAAAATGAGTTAGGTACTGTTTTCATACATTAAGTACCCACATGAGCCCAACTTTAGGTATACAAGTTTCAGGTGAAACTAGATGTAACATCAGGCAGTCTACACCAGCAGCAGTCCTAATGTCCTCCTCACTAAGTTGTACAAGCTCTTACACGAGCTCCGAGCCACTGTCCCTCAGCACTGACGTGTCCAGCCATGCTCATCCGTAGGCCAGCGAGGTGCACGACGGCAAGGAAACACACAGGGGCTGGATGCACACCCAGATATGCACACAAATTCCATGCGCTGGGAACGCTGGGGTGCCAGTGAGCTCCAGTCCCACAATGGCTCACTGTTCAGTTGCTGCCTGCTCACAGCTAAGGAGCCTGCAGACAGCATTCTCTTTCCCCACTCCATGTGGTTCTGGTGGGCTCAATCTGGGAAAGACATCTAGAGTCACTCTTCTTTATCTACTCATGCCATGGCATTTCCTTCAGCACGAACAAATGAGGCCTCTTACACGTGTATTTTCAGCTTCATGGGCAAATTTCTTAAAAATATGGTATTATCATACATACATACACACACACATACATAAAATATGTATATATATGAAAATATATGTGTATATACAGACACAACAAAAGCACATCACTTTCTGTAAGCTGTATCATTTATTCAGTTGTACACACAAATAAAGCACTTCATGTTTAACTGGTTGCCTTCTGCAGACAGCACCCCGCCTACACTCAACACAGTAATACCACCATTTAGCCATACATAACATTATTTCATAGTTATTTTCAGAGCTTTTTCCCTTTCATTATTTTCAACCACACATTCTGGAAATTACGACATAAATAAAAAAAGCACTAAGTGAAGCTAGCATTGAGAACACAGAGCAGTACTCTGTGACAACTGCAGTGCAAAGACGAAGCACCAACTCAAAGGAGACATAAAGTAAGAAATTTCAGAGTGAACATTAAATTCAAAGAAGAAATTAAGAGAACAGAAACTCTGCTGTAAGACTCTGCTCTGGATATTTTGGATCCCAGTAAACAAAATTATTCAATGGAACTCTGAAGAAGTTGTTGGCTTTCATTTCCTCAGCTAATGAAAATTGGGCTTGAGTACTAAAACTCAAAGTATTTGAAATCCTTATGAAATTGCAAAGACCAGAAATTATTTAAGAGTGAGCAGAAATTATGAAGGCAAGCAAAATGAAGTTGTTTAACAAAATTAACAGTATTTCACAGCAGCTAAACTATTCTGGGAATATATACTCCCAAAGTTATTTAGCACTGCAAGCTCAGAAAACAAAGACATATTATGAAGCCTGAATCAACAATTGAGAGGTGAGGGGGTGTGGAGAAAAAATTAAAGGAACTTGTGAACACACACAGAAACAGTGAATCATAAGAAATTAAGGAACATTCACTAAGCCTTGATAAAGCAATGAACTAGTCACAGGTAATATAATTCATATATTTAATACTGTGAAACAGTATTAAAATCTTTTATGTCACACATTTCATGTTTAATACCAAAACTGTACCTTTGTCTTACATAAACAGCATCTTATTTGCCTTTCTCCACAACCACACTACTGCACACTAAAACTTAAGATATCTATGCCATTCCATTGATAATGCTAAAATAATATTGCAAAGTTGACTTTAAATCAGTATCTTAACCAACACACAAGCTGACTATTGTTATATTCTCAATCTCCCAAGAAAAACAGCTGTCTCAAATGTTTCATTAATTTGATTATGACTAAAAGAATAATCGAATAGTAACTTATTTAGGATAAAAATTAATTAAATAGAAAAATATAGGATACTAAGAAAAAAAGGGAGGAATCTATATTACTCTCAAGTTTGCAACTTTATTCAAATTGTCTGAACACTATTTAGAATTTCTAATTGAGAAATCACAGACTAAAAACTGCAACACATTCTGTTAAATTTTAAGTCATTCCTTTAGCAGTTACTCTCAGGATATGCTCCTTATAAGAGGCCTTCATTAATTATTCCCAGGCAACTCAACCCCACTTTTTATTCCAACCCGTATGTATTAACACTTGGGAGTCTTTCTGGATAGCTATTCCTTCCAAACCCCTGCCTGTTCCCATTGCCTCTCGTGGTCCCTAGAATTTGATCATTTCTTAAAGCAGGACAATTAGACAAGGCAGTACTTCTACTGAAATCTCAACAATGTTAAGTTATTCAGAACAATTATATCTTATAAACCACATTCTTATTAACACATCCCAAGTTGTTTCTTTCCCTCACTCAAAAATTCAGGTATTACATTTGTTTCAGCATTCACTGTCCCCAAATACTCTTCTCCATATTACTTCAGCCTTGATCCTTTCCCCTATTTTTATATTCATATGAAACTTTAATGCCCCCCTAAAGCAGTGTATTACATTTGTGCAATGAATTCCACATTGTTGACTTCAGGCACAGTAATATAAAGACAATTAAAATTCAAAAAGCATTTGGTAATGACTTAATTTTTTCTAAGCATACTTTCTATCCTACCAACCAAGTTTTCTTCAATGTGTTAGAGATACAAGATGGAGAACTCTGCAGGACCCCACCTGAGGTGCAATCTTAACTGACTCAAATTAAGCCAATTATTGCTTTAACAAATGATTATCTACCTTCTGTACCAATGTGTCACTGTCAGTATTCAGTTCCTCAGACAACCGTCTTAAAAGTCTGAGCTCAGAACTCATAGAAAAACATAATTCACATTCTTCTGTTGGAGAGACAGAGCAGCGACCAGCAAGACCGCAACTCAGGAACCCAGGGTAAGCCTTCAAGTTAATTTTGTCAGAATCCAGTTGTATCTGCAGCTACCGTTTTTCTTATCTGTCAGGCCAGCTAGACTATCAAACGGAATTATCAGAACAAGACACCTGACAAATTTAGAAGACCATTCTTAACATCTAAGTCAATATTTCTTGTGCTCGTTGTCTCATATTGTCATCCAATCACACTCTTCACTGCATTGTGCGTCGCTACAAATAGCAAACCTCTATTCAGGAATACTGTTTGTTCTAACATTTGCACAGAGACAAAGCTAAGGTTATTTCCCTCTAATTTCTGGGAGTGTTTCTCACTTTGCATTTGAGTACTGCAGGATTCACCTCAGCCCCAGAGAATTGCTGGTATAGAAACAGCAAAGGTTCAGAAATCGATTTGACCAATTTAAGGCTGCACTACTTTGAATGTATCTAACCTCATACATGTTAAAAGTGAGATTATGTTAAAAATTAAGCAAAGTGGCTCAAGCTAAGATTAATTGCTTCTACATCAACAACACAAAAAAAGCAATCAAATGAAGTAAGTCTTTCCTTCCACAATAATTAGTATCTCTCTACTCAATATATTTTATACACTAGTGATATTTTCCAATTGTTGTCCTGAGTTTTATTTTCATGTGCTCAAATCTTCCTCAACTCAAAATTAGAACTAAAGAAACAACCTTCAGAAGAAGGTGCACACAAACACAAGAGCATTCTTAAAGCCAAGATTTAAAACTGTTTAGTGGTGCTAAAATTCCAACCAGTTAGACCCTTGTTGCTCTCCCTCTCTGCCTGTTTCTCTGCATCCTCACTCACGTGTTGAAATCACATGTTGAAAAAACGTGTTTGAAGTTTTCAGCATGTACAAAACACTACTTGATCTTGCTGGTGTGTAAGACAGTTGTTGCCTTTTTTTGAGAAGATGTCCAAAATACACACCCTTAAAAGAAAAGAGACAGCCTATTCTGCGAGACTGCACATGAGCATCTTGGTTATCCAAAGTGTTTAAGCAGAAACAAATGTATTAGGAAAAAAAGCTGCTCCAAATCCTCATATTTGTATCTTCTCTGGGTTATTAATGATTATTCTGCAGCAACTGACACTCTCAAGAGTTGACAGAATTTCCATGCTGACCTACCTAACAAGTCCACCACTAAGAAACCCCAATAAAAACATCTTGTATTCCTTATGCATAGAACAACTAATTCCTAGGCAGACCAGGTGCTTTTATAGCCCTCACCAGTCCCCACACCCAGAACAAAAGTAGTAAAGTAAGAATGAACCACGCCAAAGACTCACAGCTGCTGATTTAATAAGAGACTGCAAAGGAGTGTGTCTGGTTTTTACACTACAGGAAATACAGTGTTTGAGCATCTTTCCATGCAGTTAAAATCTGAGGAATTTCAGGCAGACAAGTAGTACTAGATTTCATGCTGCTATTGTGACTTTTGTATTTCATGTTTTCCTCTGAAATATGAAAATAAGATGTGGTAAGATCTAATTTAACTTACGAAAAATATTTCTTTACTTCATTAAGGGAAATTAATTTGAAAAAATCCAATTTGACTGAAATATCCAAAGCTTGCAAGAAAGAACATAAACACATGCATTTGATCAAACAATTATTTAACTCAATTAAAAAGTCATTTATTCTACCATCTTATTAGCAAATGTTCCAGTGACTTACTAAACATTGATTTTGCAGAGTCAGTTACTCATCACTGGAAAAAAGCCAAAACAAGCTATTCTTCAAGACTATTTCAACTTAAGGAAATCAAGAAAAGTCTTAGAAAGCTTTTATGTTCCTCAGGTACAACGCATATTTGAATACTTTTCATACACTGCCTAAACATTATTTTAAGAAAAGTCTCAAGAAAACTCAGTAGTTCCTCATTATAACAAAACCAAAAGATGTTCTACCCTTCGTGCTGACTTTAAGCGTACTTTAAGACGTAATAAGCAATTAAATTCAGAAAAATATAAACACACAAAAAAGGAGCCCTCTCTTTACTAATGACTCAAAACAAATGCTCTGCAATGTATCTTTTCTAGTAATCTAGCACTTGGTTTCACCTTCTGGCCCCCAGCTTAGAAAAATTACATAGATTCGATTGTTTCCTTAAAAAAAAACCCCTACTGTCATTACTACAACTGAGTACTTAGAACCATAAATGTCCACTCTTGATGATGTTATTTAACTCTTAACCTCCTGTAGAAAGCAGCTTCAGTGTAGTTATGTCATACATGAAGACAAGTTCTCCATTTTA
This sequence comes from Notiomystis cincta, assembly GCA_013398075.1. Taxonomy (NCBI): domain Eukaryota; kingdom Metazoa; phylum Chordata; class Aves; order Passeriformes; family Notiomystidae; genus Notiomystis; species Notiomystis cincta. The sequence goes on along the minus strand of VZRX01006643.1, from coordinate 236,433 downwards.
AGACTACCTTTACATATAATTTCCTTTTTTCGTTTATCATAACAGGACAAAAACTTCTCAATCAGTTAGTGAGCAGCCTCGCCCTCCCTTATGCATATTTTTTCCCAGTTTAATTTTACAGCCTAGTTGTATGTTAGACATAACTGCCTGCTGAAAGTGGATTTTCATCAAGAAGGAAAACTGTACCTTTTATTCAGCCTTCTCCATAGTCAAATCAGCTTTAAGACTGCATATTGAAACATTAAACAAACTAAAGGATCTCAAAAATGTGGTTTAAAATGTCCTGGTGGTTAGTTTGCTTTTTGAAGACATAGGGAGCAGCATTTCCTGCTCACTTCACTTTCATATGATTTTCCAAGCCAAATAAAAAGCATCTGAAGGAATTCTGCATGGCTCAGCGGTTAAAATACGCCATGGTTAAGAAGCAAATAATAACTGGCTGTTATAATGGAGAACATCTGGCAATTTTATCTTAAGCAGCAATGCTGGCAGTCAGTTTAGCCACTTCAGAGGAAACCTTCCCTGTCTTCAGATTGCAGAAGTCATATTCCAAGACCATTTAGGAGATAACTTAATCTGACAGTGTCACAGGCTAAAATGCCAGCCATGGAAATGAAGTATTGAAGAGACACAAAGGAACCCCAAGACAATGAAGGCATTCAAAACAAAGAACAATGAATGTGTATGACACCCACAATGGTGTTTGTTTAATGTGAGGACTCTTTGTGAGCAAGATTAACACTACTCCAAGGATTAATAAATTTCTTAGAGATACAATTATATTCAAGTATGTATTTTCATGCATGTTTTTACAAAGAAAATCAGCTAATGCATTTAATTATAATGTTCATTAACAAACTGGAAATACTAAAGCAGAAGATTAAAAATAGCACTATGCTGACATAACAAATATAAGAATGGACTCTGAATCCAATAAAGCTTTCACTGACTCACCAAAATTAGCAAATTTAGGTTTTATTCTTTTCATTGTCTTCTTTTTAAAGGAATATTGTTTTATGATACTGGTAATACTGTTATTTTTCTGCATTTATTAGAAAATCTTACATCACTCTCAGCCAAGTCTTAGATAATGATAAAGAAATAAATCAGATACATATGGCTGATTGGATTTTTTGAAAGCCTCTAACTTGAAACAAATATAAAACCACTTGAGGTATTAGAAAACAAAATACAGCATATTAAACCATAAGACTGTACACTTTCAGTTAGGTAGTTTAGTGTTTAATAAAGAAAACAAAACTTGCAGCATAAAATTACAGATAGGTACCTTTGAGACTAAATTTCTGAGACAGTAATCTGAAACATTTTATAGGGAAAAAGAAGTGACAGATGGGCAATTTACCCTACCTTACACTGCATATGCTTTCTAGCAATAACATTTTCCAATATTTATTCCATTAGCATACCATGACCATATAACCATTTTCTCTGTGCCAACTTTGTCAGAAAATTGACTTTTGCTTGTTGCTTTGGGGGTTTTGGTTTGTTGGTTTTTTGTTTGTTTGTTTTTGTTTTTTTTCTTGGGGGGGGGGATTTGTTTAGTTGGGCTTTTTTGACAAGCACAGTTGTAGTTCTGTATGTTTATGTACATGTATGTATACAAACACAAACACATACCATTAAGAGAACTAGTGTTTTCATCTGTACACCTGCAATTTGCCAGTAAAATAAGAGCAGAGATGGATTAAATACATAGCCTCTCAGTTAACATTTACAGCACCCACCCCTTTCTTTCAGTCAAAATATTTTCTTTAATACTTGAAACTGTTTCCACTATCTTATCCCATATAGAAGATGACACCACTACATTTTTTTGGTAGGATGCAATTAACAAAACAAAGTTTCTTCTTCCATGAAGAAAAAAGTCATATATTTCATGCCTTATTAAGTATTTTCAGTGATTCAACACCACACTTATCACAATAGAGAACAGCTACACAGCTTTTGTCGAAGAAATAAGAACTACTATCAAATAAAAACAAGCGCATCCCATACACAACTTACTCAGTGACCACATTACAGATTAACTAAAACCAAAGAAGACCAATTTTACATAAACAGCCACATATATACATTTCAGGAATTAAGTGGGAAAGGTACAATGTTTCGAGAATAATGCTGAAATTGTGAAATCTTTCATTAACTGCATTAATATGTATTCTGAGGATTAAATGTGCTCTGGCAGAATTCAGCAAGTTTGTAACATAGTTAAGAAAAACAGATTATCTGATGGGATTTTAAGGGGAGAAGAGGCTGACAAAGCAGATGGTATTACCACTGTCAATACAGTGAACACAGACAATAGTAAAATAGTAAAAGTAACCACATTTAGAAGTTAATTTTTAAACACAAACTAGGTAGTTGTTAAGACTGCTAGTGACAACATGTGAAGCCATTTCCCCAAGTCACTACCAAATCCACCTGCTACTGGTGATAGAAGAGTTGCTGCAGACAACAATGCATGAGAAACATTCTCTCCATCCCTAAATATGGCAGTTTTCTAAGCAAAATAACTAAGTAAAGGCCAAAGTACACATGTAGTGAATATCAGCATGACACGTATAATCTGCTTATGTCAAATATATCCACTTATATTTGCTGTATGTATCTGATATACACCATTCTAATACTATAATCAAAGCTAAATGAGAACTATTGAAGCATTTAAGTGATGAAGTTAAGTAGTAAATTAGAAATGGTGTGCTGTAAGCAACTTATGCATACAAATTATCATTAAATAATTCTTCACCACTTAAACACAAAAATAAAACCATTAAGGTACTGGAGAATAAAATATAGAATATCAACCATCAGAAAATTAGGATCTGTCATACTTTCAATTAGGTACTTTTGTGCTGGATAAACAAAATCAAAACTTCTAGCAGATCTGTTGAACTGCCTCTGAGATTACTTCAAGTGTGATCAATTTAATCACTAACATTTAATAAAAGGGTCACTACAGCTAAAATATTTAAAGTAGTTCCAATTCTCTAAAATTTGAGTTGACATAAAGAGGAGAACATCATCTTACAAAGGAGATAATGAAAATATTTTTTCTTTTCCTTAGTGTATTAAATAGCTAAGCATCATTTTCAGTACATATGTAATGCACTCAGATTGGTTCCATCTTTATTTAGTACACTGCATGCATTTTTAACAACGATTATAAGGTTGGGGGCGTTTTGGGTTGGTTTTTTTTTTCTGTTCTAGTTCCGTTACCATAATCACTTTTCAACATCAAAGCCAGATAATAACTTATCTTGTTATGGTAAATAACTGATAATTATTGTGGGAGTAAGACCAGCTTGGTCTAGTTCAAAAACATCTGTAAAATATGTATTAATGCAAAAACAAAGGATATGAACATAATTGTAATATATTACTGAAACATAGTATTTGTGCAACAGGAGAAGAAAGTTAACATTCAGTGTTTTGAAGTCTGATATACTATATGAAAAATAGCATCTGGAGGAAAATGAAAACACATTAGTGCAAAGGTCTTGCCCATTACACATTGCAGAGGTTCCAATGAAAAATTCAGCCAGTAACAGAGAAAATGAGTTCTCTCCATACAAATACCTGTATCTATTACTCTTTCCCAGAACTACATTTCAGTTTTACATAATGCAGTTAGTGTAAAAGTAATTTTGGTCACCTGTTAAATTCCTTTAAATTACATTGTAATTTACTGGGTTTTTAAGCACTGCTGCTTAAGTCAATTAGAACAGTACAGATTCTGTGGGATGTCCAGAAAGGAGAAAGATCCCCAGAAACTTTATCAAACTCAGTAGTAAGCACTGTATGGAGCAGGAGAGAACAACTTAAATCTCTGTTCTAAATACTGGGGTATTTATTCATGGCATGCATGACTCAGTCTGTCTCAATGCTGTTTAACTTCTAACTCACCTCATCTAGAAACCTGGTGCCATCAGCACAATTCGAACACTGAATTGATCACATTTCGTTCAAAACCAAATAAAATCTCCTGACTGAACACACACATGCTACAAGTCAGTTGGCTCACAAAAACTGAGCACAAGATTTTTGCTGGGCAGTCTGTAAACAGACCTTGCTGACACAGACCACACACGATCTTTAATAAGAAATGCTGATACAGATTTATCTTATCAAATATATCTTATCTACTTTAATAAGAAGATAGTAAACAATCAGTGATGAACAGCAGGCACCTTCTTCTTGCTATAGGATTAAGAATTGCTGCCTTCCCTTCTAGGACATCAGCAATACATGTTTAATGGTTTAAAGGATGGATTACCATAACAAACAGTTTGGTCTACTTTAAAAATTGCTCATCTATTTCTTACTGGTGATGTTCTCTAAGTAACATTAAAATAATAATGTGGTACAATAAATAATAACTTGGAGGATTTTTTATTATGACAAATCAGGATTTGTTTCAATTTAACATTTTGCCACTTAAAGTAGTTCTATTATTTACTAGAATCACCAGTATTACATTTTCAAAGGGTAACCTTGAGTGCTATTCAACTATTAAGTTTTCTTTGGTAGTACCTGTATTCAGGCACTGTAACATTATTTAAAAAAGTAAATACTACTTCCAGTTGTGTTCTGGAATGTGCCAAAACAAACAGCACACCACACAACTTCAGACAGAAAACTGAGGTTATATTAACTGGGTGATAAATTTTAATAGATATATTGCTTGCTACAATAATTTTCATGAAACACGACTATACAATTAAAGCCCCAACACCACAGCAACATAACCATCTTAAAATAAAAATATCAACTTATTGCATTTCGTAAAATCATGGGACAGTTAGAGTTGGAAGGGAACTTGAAGATCATCTAACTCCAAACCCCTGGCAGGGGCAGAAACACCTTCCACCAGACCAGCTTGCTCAGAGCCCCATCCAGCCTCACTTTGAACACTTCCAGGGATGGGACATTCACAGCTTCTCTGAGCAGCCAGTTCCACTGTCTCGCCCTAACAGTGAGGAATTTCTTCCTAACTTCTACTTTAATTCTACCCTCTTTCAGCTCAAATCCATTCCCCCTTGACCTATCCTAAAACACCCTCTCCAGCTCTCTTGTAGGCTCCCTTCAGGTCCTTCTGTAAGGGTGACACAATTTACATAGCATAATTCTGTAATGTTAGCTTTGTTGGTAGAATTGACTTGGCCATTACAGATTATTACAGATTATTTGCATTTGCTCCTGACTGAGCAGAATATCAGCCACTGATATGGTGATCATTGAAAAAGCTCAGAATCTTTCTGATCACTGCAGCTGTAAGCTAGACAAACCAGATTATCCGTGTGATGTCAATAAAATATCATTTTTACCCAGCAGACCACAATCTAATGCTTAAAATGCTCCTAAAAAAAAAAAAAAAAGGAAAAAAAGCATTCAAAAGTATAGCTGGGATTTAGAATGAATTACTAAATCCTTTAAATCCTCATCATTCACCTCTAATAACCTCTGCTGAAGGCTTTGAGAGCATGTTTAACTGACAAACAGCTTTACAAACCTCATGTAAATACATTAGACCAGATCTATTAAAAAAAAAAAATAAAGAAATAAATTAATAAAAACCAAGCTAGCCTTCCAGGTCATTTTAATAATGATAATACAGCTTTCTTGATTAAAGAACAAGGAAATCTCAAAGCACAGATTAAAAGATAAAAACAAACCAAAAGTAATACATTGAAGGATACTA
>VZRX01006643.1:176925-230628 GCA_013398075.1 Notiomystis cincta | reverse complement strand
CTCAGTCTGTCTCAATGCTGTTTAACTTCTAACTCACCTCATCTAGAAACCTGGTGCCATCAGCACAATTCGAACACTGAATTGATCACATTTCGTTCAAAACCAAATAAAATCTCCTGACTGAACACACACATGCTACAAGTCAGTTGGCTCACAAAAACTGAGCACAAGATTTTTGCTGGGCAGTCTGTAAACAGACCTTGCTGACACAGACCACACACGATCTTTAATAAGAAATGCTGATACAGATTTATCTTATCAAATATATCTTATCTACTTTAATAAGAAGATAGTAAACAATCAGTGATGAACAGCAGGCACCTTCTTCTTGCTATAGGATTAAGAATTGCTGCCTTCCCTTCTAGGACATCAGCAATACATGTTTAATGGTTTAAAGGATGGATTACCATAACAAACAGTTTGGTCTACTTTAAAAATTGCTCATCTATTTCTTACTGGTGATGTTCTCTAAGTAACATTAAAATAATAATGTGGTACAATAAATAATAACTTGGAGGATTTTTTATTATGACAAATCAGGATTTGTTTCAATTTAACATTTTGCCACTTAAAGTAGTTCTATTATTTACTAGAATCACCAGTATTACATTTTCAAAGGGTAACCTTGAGTGCTATTCAACTATTAAGTTTTCTTTGGTAGTACCTGTATTCAGGCACTGTAACATTATTTAAAAAAGTAAATACTACTTCCAGTTGTGTTCTGGAATGTGCCAAAACAAACAGCACACCACACAACTTCAGACAGAAAACTGAGGTTATATTAACTGGGTGATAAATTTTAATAGATATATTGCTTGCTACAATAATTTTCATGAAACACGACTATACAATTAAAGCCCCAACACCACAGCAACATAACCATCTTAAAATAAAAATATCAACTTATTGCATTTCGTAAAATCATGGGACAGTTAGAGTTGGAAGGGAACTTGAAGATCATCTAACTCCAAACCCCTGGCAGGGGCAGAAACACCTTCCACCAGACCAGCTTGCTCAGAGCCCCATCCAGCCTCACTTTGAACACTTCCAGGGATGGGACATTCACAGCTTCTCTGAGCAGCCAGTTCCACTGTCTCGCCCTAACAGTGAGGAATTTCTTCCTAANTCCTAACTTCTACTTTAATTCTACCCTCTTTCAGCTCAAATCCATTCCCCCTTGACCTATCCTAAAACACCCTCTCCAGCTCTCTTGTAGGCTCCCTTCAGGTCCTTCTGTAAGGGTGACACAATTTACATAGCATAATTCTGTAATGTTAGCTTTGTTGGTAGAATTGACTTGGCCATTACAGATTATTACAGATTATTTGCATTTGCTCCTGACTGAGCAGAATATCAGCCACTGATATGGTGATCATTGAAAAAGCTCAGAATCTTTCTGATCACTGCAGCTGTAAGCTAGACAAACCAGATTATCCGTGTGATGTCAATAAAATATCATTTTTACCCAGCAGACCACAATCTAATGCTTAAAATGCTCCTAAAAAAAAAAAAAAAAGGAAAAAAAGCATTCAAAAGTATAGCTGGGATTTAGAATGAATTACTAAATCCTTTAAATCCTCATCATTCACCTCTAATAACCTCTGCTGAAGGCTTTGAGAGCATGTTTAACTGACAAACAGCTTTACAAACCTCATGTAAATACATTAGACCAGATCTATTAAAAAAAAAAAATAAAGAAATAAATTAATAAAAACCAAGCTAGCCTTCCAGGTCATTTTAATAATGATAATACAGCTTTCTTGATTAAAGAACAAGGAAATCTCAAAGCACAGATTAAAAGATAAAAACAAACCAAAAGTAATACATTGAAGGATACTACTTTTTTCTCCAAATTCTACATTTGCAGTTTGTAAGAGGACCTGAGTAAATTCAAACTGAATACTTGGTGTTGTTTCTGTTAGGTATTGAAATTTTTTTCATAAAATATAACAAGAGCTAGATATTTATCTAAATAAACTTAATTTTTAGCACAGAAATTCTAATTAATGTGACAGAACCATCTGAGTACCTGCACCTAGTTGACTGAATGCATTACAATTAATCAGAGAAGCCAACAGTTTTCTTTTGTCATCTGTTTGAAACAGGTATCTGTCAGAACTCATCATCAAAATACAGGCATAAGAATTCAAGATGTAGTAATTCCCAAAACTCACTATCTTCAAAGTGTTATCTAAGATGTCAACTTAATTTTCATCCATTGAAACAACACTGAACCACTAACATAATATTCCCAGAAAATATATTTTCAGCTCCTCTGGGCAGAAGATTCCACTTCATTTTTTAAGCACCATGTATACATGTGTTATCAAGGTGGAAAAGTAAAAAAAAATAATTCTATGTTAAGATAATGATATGTCTTTTATCTCAAAGGTTTTGTTTTCCCAGAGTAGCTGCGGAAGAGCTAATATAATTATAATGTCTTCACAAATTTGTTTGCCAATGTGAAGGTCAGTCTATCTAACAGCATACCAAAAAATAGGTATCCTAATCTTCTAGATTTGGCAAATTACCACATCTAATCAATATTTTATTCAATTTTATTTTATAAAATTTTATTTTATTTATGCCAAGAAATTTACTACTTAATTCAGAATTAAGTGAATACTAAGAAGCTTTACAGTCCTAGGATTTTTCTGTAGCAAAATTACACCTACACCATATAGTTTTGGCATTAAGATAATAAAACTTTCAGATGGAAGCTAGAAAGCAATCAAAAGTTAAAGGGAGATCTATGTTTTTTGTGAAAATGAATGCTGCCTAAGACCTTACATTATATTGTCAAAGAATCAAGAAATTTCAAAACATTGAAGATGTTGCACTCCCTAAGTTCCTTTAAAGAGAAGCAGTGGAAGTTAGATAACAGACTACACAGGTAGAGAGAATTTAAGAATAACTCTTAAATTACTGACCTCCAACATAAAGCTATTAAAGACATATGCTGCTGGCTTTTACTGTGCAGAATGAAATAATCATTGTGTTAGGTATGTAGAAGGAATAAAGGCAAGTTTCTTAAATTAACTAAGTTCTGCTGATATTTATTCTGATATTTTTGAATAATGTAACACATGGGTAATATTTGCATTGGCCTAAACAAGCTACGGAATTCAAAACAAAGATCCACAAAGAGCTGCTGTGCTAACTGAAAAAGGGACTAGCACTTCAAAAATGGCATCATGCACTAAATGCAAGAGAAGATTTTCAAATTACTATACAGCTCCACAGCTATAAATCTCTCTATACAGAGGTATTTAATGAAAGGAGATCTGCCTAAACACAATACATCAAACTCCCTGAGCAAAGCAGCTCAAATCTCTCTCTAATCTGTTATTCAAGGCCTGAAAACCTTATCTGATGCATCATCCTGCTATGTACAATCCACCTGAACTTTCGCATACCAGAGAGAAGAAAAACATATACAAACACATAAATTAATGCAAGACCATCTCAAAATTATGGAAAACCACACTGGCAGTACTACTGTAGCAAGAAGAAACTGCTCTTATATTAGGAAGAAAACCAGCTCTTAACATTAAGACCTATGAGACCAAACTATCACTGTTGCAGTCTTGTAAAAGCTGACAAGAAAGCTGCTCACCTCTACAAACACTCCAACAAAGTTTAAGGGGACAGACCAATTCCCCCTAAAACAGCAGGAGATTTGGAATTTCCTGATCTCTCTCCATCCTGCCAGATTATGCCAATGCACAAGGAGCACTTAAAATCAAATAGAAAAAAAAAACCAAAGGAAAGTCCTCTCCACTAAAGGCTTTTAACCTGTATTACAGTTACAAGTCTTTAGCCCTCGGCTTCTTTCGGGGACCTGTTCAAGTCAACATGAACACAGACACTCCCTGTGAGTACAAAAGGGGACAGAGAAAGGCTTCTTCACTACCACTTTACTTGCTGAGGAGCCATAAATAAGGTTCTGCTCTTCACTTATCTTTGAGTCAACTGTAAGACAGCAGTAACAATCAAGTCTGGATTCAAGAACTAAACAAGTTCTTGAGAAGAAACTAAAAATCTCAGACATAAAGAAGCAGCAAGGAGTATCAAGCAGGACTAATCCTTCGACTAAGGTGCTGTCCTTATTTCAAGCTTACATTCAAACAGCCTTCACTGTGAGAACTAGATGTAGTTGTAAGTTACACATCAAATATGAAGCTTTTAAGCAATTAGATATGGATTCTTCCAAACATTAACTTTCATTTTGAAAGTGTATCAAACATAAAATATTTAAATCACATGGCACTTTTCTATCTGTCTAATAAAGATGAGGATTAAGACAAAGTTGATACCGTTTGAGGGCATACATGCTTTCATCTTTTAGAAAACTAAGCCTTTTTTTCTTCCTAAATTAAGTATTAAACTCCAAGGTACTTAATCGTATCAAACTGTTTCCAAGAGTCCCATTATGGAGCAAGAAAATATCAAAAATAAGTTATTGTAAAAATCACCTAACACAAACTGCTTGAATCAAAAGTAAATAAGCAAATCTTTAAAGTCATTTTATTTGGGTAATAAACGAAGCATTCACGTCTTTTTTGTGCTGAATAAGCCAAGTTTTAGAGTAGTTTTATAAAACTACTCGTATCAAATTAAAATTTTCATTTACAAATAAAAGCACTCTATCAAGATTTGTCCTTCCAAACTCTTTAACCTTCTCTGTCATTAAGGCTGACTGATAAGCCACCAGCTGTTTTTTTTCTTCTCAGTGCTACAATGCATTCTCTTCCTTTTTAAGGCTAGTATACCCAAGCAACAAACAGCAGGACTTAAGCCAGCTGCTAGAATGTCACAAACCTATATATTTAGCTCCCGTCTCATTTACTGCCATCCCTCAGTGTCAACCATTTAATGTCCCTTTTGCTCCAGTCTCCTGACATTCCTCACTGAGCTGACAACACTGCAGGCTGGATCAGCAGACAGAAGATCCAAGAACACACAATAACAAAGCAGAGACCTTATCAGTTACCAGAGACAGAAGGCATGCCTTGTCAAATACACTCAAGAAAAGCATTATGGGTTTTGCCTCCCTCCCACCACTTCTGGACTAATTTTTACTGTTTGCAAATTGTGTAGTTGTTTGTATAAATATTACCTTTAGATCTTTAGTGGAATACCAATTTGCTCTTTTAGCATGTTTAATTAGCAACATTGTTTCTTCTAATAGGGCAAAACCCCTCCTGTTTGTACACTATTTGCTTCGCCTCTGCTTTCTCAATACTTTTTGTACATAATAACACAAACTAAAGTCACATTTTCTTTTCATTTAATATTGTTTTTAACCCTTTTCCTTGTGCCACAAGCTTAAAGAGAATCTTAATTGGGTAGTTTTAATTCAACTTCAAATAACTAAAATAATATCCCTCAAAATGATTTTTTTAATGCTACATGTTCTGTTCATGTAAAAACATTAATCTAATTACTGTCATATTTTGGAAATAATTGGATTTTAAATTGCTTAGAATTATCAACATAAGTGAGAAAGCTGTAAAGATAGACAAATTAACAATTTCATGGTTTTAAAATGGCAATCTCTGTTATCATTAGATTCCCATTTGCAATTATTTAAAGGCCCACAGAACAATTTGGTAGTTCCCTCCTTTAAGTGGTCATAAAAACCTTTAAACAGTAATTGAAAGATTGTTAACAGAAACTCTCTCAGGAAATCAGATCCTGTGAACAATCTAATAGTAGGCATGCTTAAGCGAGATAGTGAATAATCTGTTTCATCCTATTCACTAAGATGAGGTTTTCAGAACAGTGACAAGACACCAGTTTCAGTAACACCAGAAGATGAGTAAAAATTGTTCAATTCCATGCTCTATTTGGGAATCGTGACACATTTATCTAGAGAATTAACAAGTTGTGCTATGTGCAAATCGGTCTCCAAAACCTAACTGTAGGATCCAGCAGTGCCCTCTAAGCCTCACAGTTTACATCATTAAACTCATATTCCAATAACAAAGGATCCTCAGGATATACAGTCCAACAACTAATTTCCATAATAATACCTTTTAATTAGATGTGACTACATATGACATTACCCAAGGCACTCTAAGTTGGCAATTTAGCTGTAGACTACTTCCATTTCTCAGTAATTAGAAGTGAAAAAGATACATTTAAGTTGGAGCACTATTGCAAATATGGATACTATAGTTAAAAATACTAAGCAGAAATGTAATTCTTGTACTTAAGGGACAATATTCCGTTTTTTTTTTTTTAATTTACCAGATAAATGCAGTCGCTTTTTCTCCTCTCAAATGGAAAAACTGACTTTGCAGCAAGGGGCTTTGAGGTTATAATCAAGTTTTTGCAAAGGAGAGGTGCTCAGTAACCACTTTATTTTATTTTATTAGTTACTTGAACTTTAGACAAAGCTCTTCATTCCTTTAAGGCAACAGATTTTATGCTGAATTATTCAGTCTTTTATAATTCTAAGTTGCAAAAATCTATTTATTTGCCACACTGAAAGATGGGAAGGGAGGAAACACAGAAATTGCACACTTCCAAATCAGAAGACCTCAACACAGTCCTATATAAATAGCAATTACTATTTTTAACTCCATAATAGCACTCTTTCATAAGCAAAGTTAAAAATAAAGCAGTAAAGCACCTCACCAAGCAACTAAACCCCATGATAAAGATGCACAGTATTGTTTAGTGGATAAAGATAGGCCTTACCAATGAGAGCTGTGATGAAAGTTTCCATATTCGAGCATGAATTTTTGGAAAAAATGCGTTCTATGAAGCTTCTGAAGTGAGTGAGAATCTAAGGTGTTTAACATTCCTAAACATAAACATGTTTTTCATTCATGTGACTGATTTTAATTGCTTAATTTAGCTGACTAAATTGTAATTTATAATCAGAACCAATATTAGATAATTTTTGCTTTGCTCCTTTAACTTTTACACACATTTGAGAATCGGTAACACAAATGCAATCTCATTCATAGATTAAGAGCTCCATAGTGAAACAAACTGAATTTGATGAATTCATAGGGGAAGGTGAATCAGAATTCTTAGCTCATATAAGATAAATCAACTTCTGAAATATCTATTTCTATCTTTAAATATATTGAAAATACTCCCAGTATTTCACAAGCAGAATTACAAAACCTCACTTTCTAAATAAACATCATACTAAGTCACAGCTTTGTACACAGTTTCTACTACTTCACATTCATTAGGGGTTCATTTACCAAACTAGGTCTAGAATTTCCTGCCACAAAAACACTGAAACACGTCAGAGAAAGTAATTTTAAATTAATTTATCAAAAAAAAAAGCTATTCCCCTTCTAAATTTTAGAACAAAACCCAGGAGGATTATCTAACTGGTAGCATTTCTCATTCTACTACAGACTTCAAGTGATGTATTTCAATCAAGTGTAAAAGAAAGATTAGAAACTCTCAATGCCTATTTGCTATTGTACAAGTCTTTCTTCTAAAAAAAAGAAATAATAGACTTCTCAGTGTTGACCATATTTGGAGTGAAAAGTTTAACTAATAATTCCATTCACCTGCTGGAAACACTGTTACAAAAGTCTCCTCTATATATATATGTACAGCTGCCATAATCAGTAAACTTTCAAAGTTCAAACCTAAATTTGCAGAAACACAGAAGACAGCTCAAAGTATGACCCTCAATCTTTCCTTTACTGTTTTAAGGTCTAATCTATCTCGTTTACTCTAAATGACTTCTGCTGAAAGCTCTTAGTAAACCTTAAGTCTGTGCTCTAACTGTAAGAAGGCAGTATGTAAAAAGACAAATAAGTGAAAACTGAAAAGCACTTGAAACACCTTAAAAAGCCCACCTGGGTGAGAGCATTTAAGGGTCCACACTCCACAGCATAAATACTACAGAGTTGTGTGCTTCACTCAGCATCAAGCACTAAGAGCAGCAGTATTACAGTCCAGTAGTACAGTAACAGGAGCAACTTTGGATATCACATCATACTGAATCTATTATCCTGAGTATCTACAATTACAACACTACTAAAAGAGCAGCATATCAATAATTGCCACATACAAAGCTTCATTTCTAACTAACTTTTGCCTTTTACTCTGCGACTTTAAAGTAAGGAGACGGGTACTACCACTTCTTACATTTCTGTCATGACCAACGCCGCTGAGGACACTGCAACAGAAGAGGAACTACCTCATATTTACCACAGGAGAGACAGCAGAAGAAAGAGATGTCACAAGGCTGTGAGATGTACTTCAGGTTTAGATGTCAGCCTACCTGTCTGTAGTGACTTAGGATTTAGAAATATATTCTATGTTCCAGCCCTATCTGTATCACAAAGGCAGAGCTTCAGGTCTCTCATCTTTCAAGCCTGCCCATCAGCTGACTCACATTAAAAACTGAAGTCTTTCACAAAGACTCAAAAGCCCTTGCTTACAATTTTTCCAGTCTCAAGGGCAACATTTGCATTTGTGCAAGAAAAAAAAATATGCAAAATATTATTGTGGCTAGAATAACTTGGAATCATCTAATAAGACTGAAGCCCAACATGAACTATTTTAGCATTTGTGTTGAATGACATCAATTTTGCTTTACTTTTAATGCAAAGGACATTTATTTTTGAAAAATGGTAATCAAATTGTCAAATAAGTTCAAATTATAAAATTCAAGCAATTAGGTTAAATATTATGACCCAGACACTTAAGATGTTGATTAAAATAATATATTCATTATCATCAGTACTTAAATACATTAGCAATATAACAATGGGTCATTTCCAGATGGAACAGCAATACAGAGATATCTAGTCAATGTCCCATGCACATTTTTAGACCACCTGAACTTTACAGGGAAAAAAACCATCTGGTAAGCTTCTGCATATTTAAGACAACTTTATATCACAATTTAATTGATAATCTTCCCAAAACAAGCAGTCCCTGTATCACTGACCACAGGGCAGAGCCCTCAGTGTCCTCTGACACCACAGATCACAATGTTTGCAACTAGAATGAACTCGAATTTTTGGGTCAGTATGTTCTGAGTGTTTATAAACCACACAGCTGAGAGATATTGATCAGGCTACAGAAACCTTCTGAAAAAGCATTAATCAATCTAAGCAACTGAAGTGTTGGGTGGATGAATGTACACGATTAGGAAGGTGCATGAGCTTTCCCAAAGAGAGGAAGTGCTATACCTTATAATAAGAGATGACTGAGTGCAAATAAGGTGTAAAAAGGAACTAGCTGCTCATCAAGCAGCATTATTTTTTCTTAAAGTACTGAGTGTATTTGCAAGAAGAAGAATTTGCTCAGTTTCAAAGTAGTGTGGCTAATTTCAAAAGGAATCAGTGCTTTCACAAAATTCACTACTATACACTGCTCTTAAAGAGAAAAGAAACATATAAAAGCTTAGAACTGTGAATTAATATTATGCCAAAGTGACTAAATTAAACAACAGTGTTCAACTGGTGTTCTTACTAGCATTAAAAAAATAGCAGAGATTCATTTCATAAATAGAGCAGATCCATAACTACAATAGATGAATATCTATTAGCTACAGAAACCCAGAATCTCCCATGCAGAGATACCTATTGACACAGCATTTGTATTTTATTTTAAATCCAACATTCCAAACCAAGGCAGGTAAACAATAGTTTTCAAGCAATGAAACAAAATACGGAAAAAGGAAGGAAATATTTGAGAGGAAAGTTTATTCCCAAAGCTGCATTTGTGTACAATCTTCCTTTCAAGAAGACTCATCATTAGGAAAACCAAGTGACCAACCTCAATGAGACACGTATGCAGAGCAAAACAACTCTCTTCTTTGGAAATATGGAACAAATTCAGATCAGAAATAAATGCTATAGATGCAGCATTACACTGAAAACTTCTCCTTAAGAAGTGATGTACACTTTTAAAAGTACTAGTAACTTCAGAAACAGCATAGCCTCAAAACAGCACACCTGTTTAGAAAAACTTGGCCATGTTGCTCAAAAGGTAACTTCTTTTTTTCTTTTTTCAATTAATATGCACCTCTGAGGTTTGTGGGCAGACTTATTCCAGTAATAGACAACAGACCTTTTACCGCTGAGGGCACGTAAATTGATTTTTACCCAAGCATATGATTTAGGAGAGATACAAAGAAAAACTGGTATTCTGACTGGAACTCAAAACTACATTAAATAGCAATTCTAGATGAGGCTTGATGTCATCTTATCCCAGCAAAACACAGAGCAAACACAATTAGCTAAAACTTGCATTTCACTGACCTGTCCCACATGAAGTTACTGAACTCCTGCTGCCCTCTACTTTTGCAAGGACAACTCCATAAAAATCTGACTGTACAAACAGTAATATCTAAACTACAGAGCTACTAAAAAGGAAGAAATATCTAGTATGTCTGTCAAAAGCTGACTGGCCACTGCAGGGAGAGGGGATGAATACAGCATGGTATTGTAATTGCGAGGTTGTTTCTGGGGAAAGTATTAACAGCTTAGTGCTATAGGTCTCCTTTTGTCAACTCACCAGAGGGGGAAGAAAACATAGCCCTCAATAAAGGGTTTTTCTCTCTGTATTTCCTCCTTTCTTAAAAAATTGTGCTTCTCAAACACCATATCCTTTAGGAGTCTCTTTCCACTCTAAAGCAGAGGGAAGATCTCTTCCTGACTTTGACTAACAAAGTATTATAACTATTACAGATTCTGATGTCTAAACAGTTGTTTCTAAATTCACCTACGTGTTTTCAACACAAGCTCTACCTTGCTCTCTTAAATATTGTTTCAGCACTTTCTCGATGTATTTCCATGTTTACTGCAGTCCCCAATCCTAGTTAAAGTACACAGGACATTAATTCACAAAAAACTAACAACAGGTTCAGCAGGTGTACTCAAGCATACGTGACCTCACAACAGCAAGCAAAAATATCACACTGAAGCACTTCCTCATCTCTGTATAAAACCCTTCTTTCCTAAAATAAACCTTTCAAAGAACAGACTGAAAAAAACTCCATTGTAAAACAAAATCAGTATGCCACAAATATCTGCCTCATAGCTGACCTTTCACTACTTGTATTTGCACCCAACTCTCCTAGACTTAAGTCTTGTAAGAGCTACTACACAAAGTAAAAGTTCTGGGGAAAAACAGTTTAGCAAAAGCAAGCACATCGCAGAGTTGTAGTGCATAATTAACTGGTATCATGCACCCAAATATTTCTGTAATCCATGAAAGAAAGAAATATATGCACATAAAGTGCAGAATTCAAAATGGAAGAGTATTAAGACAGTTCTGATCAAACAAATTGCCCACTGAAAGCTTGACTCTGCACAGAAAATGAGATGAGCTATAATGAAAGGCACTACAGGAGCAAAACCAATCGTGATGGATGTTGACTGCCAGATCTATTTCAAAAAGTTCCGCTGGACAGTTCCTTTGCAATCTCAAATTCTGTAATTCTCATAGGCAAACATTTTTAATAAAATTAATTTATAAGAATAATTTTAGTTATTTCATCCACAGAAAAGTAACAAGTGTCTTCAAACTTAAGTATTTAAACTAATTTTCTAGACTATCATTCTCCTTTAACATTTGGCTTCCCCATATATACACAGTCCTCTTCCTCCATGGTGAAGACAGGCACCCAAATGTCTAACACTAGCTGTTAATGTCAGATTAGGGGATTCCTGCCCTTACAAGCTGGACCTGTATACTGATTAATAAAGAAAAAATTCCACTGCTTTCTGCAGGGAGTGTCATATAAATGCTGGACATGGCATGTATATGAACATGCATATAGAACTAGGAGTTTAATATTATGACACTAATTCGAAGAAGTTACTAATATACAAGCATCAGCATAAAAACATGGTGTGCTAACAAATAGGTCCAACTTTCCTCGCACTAACAGATACAACTAATTTCTTCTCCCAGATTTCCAAATTTACCTTGAAAAATATTAAGGGGAACATTGCCCAGGCAAATGCTACTTACTGAGCTCTTATCTTACTTGTCTTACTTCCACCCTAACTTCCTTTTTTTTTATTTATACACACACAAAGACCACAGGATCTGCAAACAGCAAAATTACTAATAATAAAACGGGAAAAACAACATCAACAGATAAATGACAAGGTTATCACCTAACTTAATTTCCACTAAATTCTTGAAGAGTTTAAGAGGGAAAAAATAATGGAGATATGGACCAAGTTAATTGGTGCTGCTGAGCTGATGCTCAGCCTGCAAGATCACTGTATGGGACTAAAGGACAGGATTTCTAATGCCATTGTATTCTAGACTGTCTTCCATTCTTTTGCCTACAAGTACAAACATGCCCTGGAGATTTGACCTGGCTTATTTATGAATAAAATTAAGACAACATCTGTCATCTTGCACAAAAAAAATCAAAACCAAAAATACCATCCAACTCCCCTCTCCCCTCATCTCCCAAACCAACTATTGAGTGTTTAGCATGGTTCAAAACATTTTAATAAAACTGTCAAAAAGTTATTCAGATGGTCTAATCTAATAAAACATTAGATATTTCTATCTAATAAAAAAAAATAAAAATCTTCATACAGATATTAAGGCATATCTCCACTTTACCAGCATCTAAACAAAGGGGCCCTTTCTCAATCCATTCCTTACCATGTATAACCAGAGCACATAAAGCCTCTCTCATGAATATATAAAATTCAAATTCAAAATTTATTTTTTTGTTCCCATTACTCCTATTAGAATACTTTTCCAATGACCCTACTAGGACTGAAAATTAGTAATCAGACTACTTTAGCTATTTCATATATGTTTGTACTTTTATCAGTAGCTGACCTTTTTCCAGTTCTTCCTTCAGCCCTGCCATTACTCTGTATCCCAAGTTTATGTACAGAGACCACTAATAGTCTATCTTTCCTTCACATTGCAAGGGTAAAAAGGCCAAGTCTTTTCGCCTCCTTCCCTGTTTACCACTAGGGAATGAAAAGCTGAAGTAAAAGAATCAGAACAATAAATAAAGAAGATGTTATAATTTTCCTAATCCATATTAGGGATGCTATTAAACGCTGATATTACAAATTGAAAAAGGATTTAAACGTTTTGTCAGTAAGTTCCCCATAGTAAAATCAGTCCCTGCGTTCATCCTTGTGCTGTACTAATTAAACAGTTTTAACTGAAATGGTCAGAAAGTATGCACAAGCTGTTTATCACTGCTGGCCTTTGAGCTTCAGTATACTCAAAGGACATGCTACTTTAGATGCGATAATTACTGAGTTCTTACATTTTTACTGAAGAGGCACAGAAGAGTTCCAACAGAGAATTTCACATTAATCAGAGCTAACAGGGTACTTATTAATAATAAAGCCATGATTATAATAGAAAAAACATTTATTCAGTTCAACATTTGTAGGTACTAATGCCAAAAACTGTTTAAATTGATATCAGGCAGAAAGTTTCAACTCTGCTCTTTAGGGAAATCCGAGAAAATTAATCATTTATCTGAAGCATAAGAAATGCTACAGACTATTAACTATTCACTCACAAAAAATAGCTTATCCTCCATTCTTTTGCTTCTTAAGAGCTCAATAATTTTTCTGACATCTTTTCTTTTTACTTTTTAAAATTCTGATAGAAGTTATTTCTCCAAAAATTGGAAATGCGTTCAAACTGTAACACCAAAGGTTTATATGAGAGTACAAACATTACACTGTAGAGAACACATTTTTAACTGAAGGGTAAAATATGGACAATAAATGGAATTTCATTTTCTGGATGCCTTCTGCCCAAGTTTCAGGGGCATATACATGGTTCAGAAAAGCTAAGTATCTCAAAGCTCAGTTTTAATACTAAAATTTCTATAAAGATTAAACATCTTTCCAGAGTGCTAGAAGAAAACAATACAAATAAACCCAATTGTGTAACAGTAACTCCCTAAGAAAAAAACTATTACCAGAATACACAATTTATCAGACTGTGATTGCATCACGGATAAATGTTCCGTATTAATACAACACCTCAAAGAAAATAAATTCTTGTTTAGCAAGATCTTTGCAGAACTTCCACTTACTAGCAGAGAAGTAGAAATTCAAGACACTGCACAGTCAGCATTTAAAAAGTACAGGCTGTTTCAGCAATCAATTTTTTGACAAGTTGAAGCCTGCATCAACTATGGTCTTTAAGTAAATAATAGATTAAAAATACTCAATATGCGCTAATATAAAAAATAAACTAAGAGCCCTCAGGAGATTTTATGTATTTATTTTAGCTTTTAAATTTAATTTCATATATTCTTTACCTTGTGTGGGTAACCAAAGGATTGTAATACAGTAGTATCAAAGTGATGCAGGCTATGAAAATTTACCATTTCATCTTTTGTGTATGTTTATATATACACATATTTAAAGCACGTTTGTTTAAATTTATTGTAGACCACTATTTTTATGCCTCACAAGTAACTGAGGATTCTGTGCACAAAATGGCACTACAATACTATCCAGTATCCACTGTAATCAATTAACCAGTATGCTTAAAATTCTAAGTAAAAAATATTTACCATAAAAAAGGTTTATTAGAACATAATAACACTTTGCTGATTTATTTTTCATTTCTGTTACTAAAAATAATATACATCAGAAAAACAGTTTCTGGTCACTCTTCTCTGAGCAACTTTAGGTTTATCCAACTTTACATCTTTGTAAGGTATACAAGATTGTCATTTGGAAGCAAATTATGGCAATAGGAAGAATTAACCAGATTTATCTGACAAACTCACTCTCATAGTCTATACAGCATATCTTTCCTATATCTGGTAACAACTAAATTAATTACTAAGTATTGTCATGGGATGATCTTGTATTCCCCATCACCTGCTGGAAGTTTTCTTGTGCCTTTGGACTGCAGCCAGGAGGACTCTTCAAAGCGGCTCACTTGACCTTGCAGTCGGAATGTTTACATATTTTTGCCCGGCTGGAGACTTTTTTTCCCTCTGCTGTAGCGGAGGAGGGGGGGTTGCTCTCAACCTTTCAGCTGTCGGCTGGAGAGGAACGGAGATCTGCCTCTGTGGCTTCTGCTCCTTTCTGGTCGGTTTTCGGCTCGTTTCCTTCATCCGAGACCAGCTCGCCATCTCCGGGACGCCTGGCTGGGACTCTGCCTCAGACCAGCAGGGCCCGGCTCTGCAGCTTAGGCCTTGGGCCTGGGACACGTGAGAGAACTGTAGGGAACCCACCGACCTCCACCTCTGGGACGGGAGGGGGAACTCTCTTTGTTAAATAAACAGGGTTTTTCCACTTTCGTTTGAGAAATT
Source organism: Notiomystis cincta (assembly GCA_013398075.1). Lineage (NCBI taxonomy): Eukaryota > Metazoa > Chordata > Aves > Passeriformes > Notiomystidae > Notiomystis > Notiomystis cincta. The sequence continues at coordinate 215,354 of VZRX01006643.1, read as the reverse complement.
CTTTTCCCGAACCCATGAGGGAAGGACTGCTGGGACCTGCTTGCTTGGCTGGCAGGAGAGAGAGATAGAGGCACCCTTCTGTGTTGTTTCTTCCTGGATTTGCGTCCAAATCGGCACAAGTATGAATAAGAAGTTTTGCATAATATTGTGAAAATTATCACATCTGATAATTTTTATCTTTACACATAAATTTACCTTTACTGGTGAAATTAATACTTACAAGCGAATTTTATACATTTTTTTTAAAACAAGTTGGAATCACTGTATTCCAGACCTTCTGAATGCGGTGCTAGCCTGAATTCAAAGCAGGTTACTTAATTTGTAATTTTCAGGAAGATTTTAGAAACGGCCTACATACCAAATCACAGCTTTTTATTTGTATGTAGTGGTGTATTCTAGTTGATTAACCAGATATTTAGGCTTTGCAGGTCCCATTCCAAGTAGCAATGAACAAATGCAGGAGCACATAGAGAGCACAGGGCTTGGCTCCCCGATGAAGCTTGAACTGCCAGGTCCCACCCCAGTAGCAGAAGCCGCACTTTTTCTAGCACACACTTTACATCATCTCACAAGAACCAACAGCCAGGTCACATGTATACAAATCACAAGCTTCTCCAACTTCTGAACATTTATTAAAATAAACTAGTGACCACTTCAAGGCCGTTCTTCTGAAAGCAAACAAAGAGCTAGCAGTAGCTACTGAAATCATTACTTTGACAGTAACTACAGACAAACCCTTTCCTGCTCATTTACACTGTATTTGGTAATTAACTGGCAGTGAAAAGCTAAGCTACTAAATCCTCGATTTCTAAAAAAGCAGTTTAATAGTTAAGGGAAATCCAACATTTTTTTCTTACTCATAATCCTCGTACATCAGGCATCACGTTCCGTAAAAACTACAACAAATAACTAAGGCAATTCTTCAAAAATAATACGCTGTCAAGTTATGAAACCAAGATTTCAATAACTAAAAAATGTTTTAAAAGCCAGTAAGCAATATAGTTTTAAGATATATGCAGGTATTAAGTTCAGAGCAACTTACATGGCTTTGTGGAACAATTGCTCTCAAAAATCTGTAATTTCAAGGAATTTCAGAAGAATTTGAATGTTTTTGCTGTGGGGACATGTTTAATTTGTAAGAAAAATGAAATACAAGGGGAGAGAGATGGCCTTAGTGTCAGTGCGAATTCCTTTTCCCAGTACAGGTATTTTAACCCCAAAGCAAAACAACTACATGAAAACTTGAAAAGGGAGAAAAGACATTTGTCTAAGTATTCTGATCTGAATAAAGACTTGCACTTAATTTTCTTAAAGGAGCATGGCACAGTGAGGTTTACTTAGAGGCCTGTATGTTCTAAAAAGCATTGAAATAATAAAGCTCCATTTGGAGAGCTTAATCTGATTAAGCATACAAAGAAAAGCCACAGAAATACACAAGTGCTACCTCCATTTTTGCTGTTCTGTACTTTCTTCCACTTCATATCACCTTAATGTGCAAACCCCTTACTTGGGCCCTGCACTCCTCGACTGCAACAGAACCAGTATATTCTATTAAGGAAGAGTAACCCAATTTCTTATTTTGTCACTGATCAATGAAAATGGTTGGGGTAGTTGGGGTAGGTTTTGACAGGACTGTTTTTCCAAAGTAGTTTTTAGAAACACTTCAGACCAGATGAACTCAAAACAGTTCTAGTTAAAAGAAACCATTCTCCTTCAAAAGCTAAGTGTACAATGGAACTGAATACCCCATGGAGAGCACAATATTGACAGGCAAGCAAAGAGTTTTGCTTAAGCAGGGCAGGGAGAGGGGAGGGGACAGGACAACCAACCCTGATATAAAGACACTTGTGTAAGCAACAGAACTGGTTACACAGGTATGGGACAAACAGTAATTGAGACTAAGTACAGCCTCCAAAAGGTCTGTAAAGGGCTTCTAAGCATTCTGCAGCTGACTTTTAGAGACACACTGCCCCAAGAACTACTTTCCTCCTAAAATGCACTTCACAAGTGTCTTAGGACAGACAATACTGAATGAACAAGATAATTAGTATCTTACATCTATGGTTTGGCAATCCATACTAGTTTGGTATTTAACACAACTTTCTTCCACTCACGCTCATTGCAAATCAAGCCAAGTGGAACATACACTGATTCCCTAGTGTCAAAAGCAATTCAGTGTGATCCAAGGGTAGCATCAAATGAAATTTACACTTAAAGACGACCACAAGGATCAAAAAATAATTTAGGGACTAAAAAGATATACTTACATCTGGATATTCTTTTACAGGCACATATAGTTTCTCTTGTAACTGTACAATAGGTCCCACAGCATCTGGTAATTCTGCACTTCTCTTCTCCGTACTACCATTTAATGTGTCGTTATACATGTCTTTCCGTACTCTGCTAATTTCTGTGGGGGGAAAAACGTATATTAGGCATTAAATACAACAACAGATTACAATCTAACATGACAATCTTCTGTTTCTATTATTTCCCAAATCTTAATGCCACTTTCTTCCTCTTCTCATGAACATCACAGTAGCTGAAAAATATGCTCTGGTTTTGGTTTTTTCTTGTTTGGTTGGGGGTTTTCAATTTGGTTTGGTTTTTTTTTAATTGCATCCTTAAATGCCTTTCATGTCTGTAAATTTGCTGCCTACTCATCCTGTTTATGGAATTCAGCTATTGAAGTAAAAATTATGTGCAGCTCCTCAGAACACTTACAAGATTGCTCACATCATTTAAAAGGTGTATAAAAAGTTCTTTTATGTATTTTTTTAATAATAAAGAAAAAAATTAAAAATCTGTACCTAACATAAAAAATAGAAAAATACATGTATACAGTACTTCTGCTAGTTATGGGATTAACCATAGCACCTGGAAATTGAATGGAGCATCTTTTAGCAATGGGAAACAGGACAACTTAATGGTGCAGTTCATGAGTACATGGTATGACAACAAACTGGTAGATAGTGTTCTACTGACTACTCCCAGAGAGATAACAAAAAATTGAAGTCAAGTGTGGTATCAGAGACCTGGACAAGCTCTCTATGCATGCAGAAGCCCTACTATTTCATTTCAAAGTAATGAAAAACCCCTCAACAGCACCAGGGAAAATCAAGGGTGGACTTCTAAGTACTGTTTCTACCATTTACACCTGTGTTACTCACACCTTGGGGTATTTACTCGGAAGATGTACTTTAGTAGTTATAAAACAAAGTAGTTAAAAATGGGTAATTTGATTGAAATCTACATTAGAGTCACTAAACTGTAACAGTCTGAGAATGAACACAAAGCTTTCTTTTGTTTAATCATAAAAGACATTCAACAAGAGGTTAGGTTTTACTTCTAAACCTGTTAAATGTGGTATTTAAATTGCTGCTATAAGAATCAGAAATTTCACATTTCATAACTTGCAGAGTCCCAAATAGTGTAAAAATGTTCTCAATGAGTTTATTTCAGTATCACTGAAGAATTACTTAAAATGAATGTATTAACCAAGTTTCAAACAAAAAACTAACATTTCAACAGGATTGTTCCCAAAGCATTAAGACTAACAATAGCTTGGGCTATAAACAAAGCCAGGTATCAGTAATTCCAGTCTTTTACTTAGAATTGCAACAATTGCTTTCAAAACCTTCAGAATTAAACATGACTCTTGAAAGAGAAATCTTGTTTTCATCTAAATACAGAAAGCCATAGAAAGAAGTCACTTGAAACTCTAGCAGCAGACAAGAGATTAATATAACCTCTGTTTCATAATCAGTTTCTTCTCTGGCAAATGATTTATAGCTGAGATTTCACCATCTGAAAAACTGTGGGGTGGGGGAGAGCATCAGAAAGGAGACATCTCTGAAACACATATTCAGGAACAAGTTGTTTCTCTGCTGGAAACTGACATAGTCATGTGTACTGTATCATGATTTGGTAGTTAATACCTGTTTACAATGGGGAACACAAATTTTGTCACCATATAATCATAGCTGAAGGAAAAAAATCCTCATCTACTCTGACAGTTTTGGCCACTAGCACAAATTCCTCAGAACTACAAGCAGTATTTATATTGACTGCAGTATATAGAGAACATTTTTAGCACATCTCTTTGAACAAATATTACTATCTTTTGGCACACTTTGTTTCCTTTTCATTCTCTTCAGATTTTCTCTTAATTTACACTACACTGAAACAAGCTAGGCAGTCTGCAGAAGTACTGAAGCATAAGTAGCAACATGGTCAGTTTCATTTATAACTGCCAGCTACCGGGTGGCTGCACCAAAATTTTCCTTTTAAAATGTATCTTTCATGCAGAATATAATCACTAACATTAGATATTGTGGTTTTCACAGAAGAAAATGAACATTTATTTTAGTCTTTCCTTTTCAAGTAATCCTATGCCTTGAAAGTCAAACACTCAGAACACAAACAGATAGTATGGGACCTGGCTTGAGGACTAGCACTCAATTTTGGCTTGCGTGAAACTTAAGCTATCTATCATGCCTCAAACTTTATAGAAATGAAGACATCTACCAACTCAGTGGAGTGGAAAACTCCACTACAGGACAAGACACCTGAACTTTAGTTTTCTTTGCATGTGTAGGTTTTTTTTTTTTTTCCCTCTCTACATTCAAGCCAGCAGTCGTAGTAACAAACATCAGGACAGGGACAGTTACCTACAGCAGTATCACTGGCTCCTCAAGTGTTACCACTTCTCCCGCTTCTTGGCATTTTATCTTGTCTTAAATACTTTCTCCAAGACCACAGAAGAAACATTCAGAAGCAACAGATGAAATAAAAGGCATGTATTCCCAGTTTTCTTTAACTGCTGATCCGGTCTCAAAACACTTCTGCACAACACATTACTTACGAAACTCTCTTTCCACTTTTCTTAAATTTGACAGAACTGAAGGACTACTGCTTAAATGATAAAATAATTAAATCAAATCTCTAGTTCACCCATCGTCTCTCACTCCTATCTATAGATGGAGTACAACCTATCTTTCTTCCTAAGGTATTAGTGCAGTCAACCACAAGCATTCTCTCAAATGTACAACCCATGAAGTTATCTGCTTGATATGCCTCCTGGGTTTTTTTTCAAATTCTGCAGCATCCTTCTACATATCTGCAAGATCACAATTTTTTATCATTAACAGCAGTTTTCTCATATAGCTGCTTCTTGTTTAATCACACCTCTGGTGTCTCAACAAGACTCCCTACAAAGTATTGCATTTTGATGACATAACCTTTCCTTTTATGGTCTCCATCACACCCAATTCAAGCTTCTAGTCTCTTGAGTACCTTGCAACTTTGCTACTCTCTTTAGGCAGTTACGTGTATTGACAAAATTATGTGGTACTGTATTTTCAGCACCTCCCTCAAGTTTACCAGGAATGAATAAGGTTTCAGAAAGCATCACCAGCAGCATATTAGAGGAGATAAAAGCTCTGCTCTCTCAAGCTCTAGCAAGCAGCATTTTATTCCGTTCTGAAATACTGTAAAAATCTGAGGAGCAGTGGTAAAGTAGAAAGGTCAAATCCTCCAAGCACAGCTTTCTATTTTTTGTGAACTGAATTCACATATCTTTCAAAAAAAAGAAAAAAAAAAAAAAAAAAAGGAAGTCAAGTAAAGAGTCTTTTCTTCAGATTTATTTTGCATTTCTTACACACTACCAAGTAGGTCTTCCCTTGCCCAAGAGCTTCATTGGTATGTCTCTCATGAAATCACACTTTTCAAGTTCATTTGTAAAGCTTTAGCTCCTTCACATTTACAATTCTTTAAAGATTCTTCCCTCTCACAGAAAATTCAAAAATAAGGAAAGTTTTACTTTCAAAGTGAATATCTAAGTACATTTCTAGGTATTTTACATCTACCTTAATGCTGCAGTGGTAATTACATTGTGTAACACTCTAGAGATTTAAAAGAGTGTTAGGAAGGAGAGATACTTAATTATAATAATAGAGATGATTGAAAAAAAAAAAGGCATATAGAAGCTTCCCCACACCTCTAAAACCTGTGAGTTCTGCAAATGCATTAATAGGTCTCTGAAAGGATATAAATACTCATCTCTACTGTAGGTAAAAGCAGAAACTCATGAAGAATTTCAAACCCCATAATATTCACCTTTAACAGTACCCCAGTCTGTACACTCTAAGTAATAAGTTCAGCAGTAAGTAACAAATTTGTCTTGCTCACAGGAGGGTAGTGGAGAAACAAACTTTTTTAAAAAAAGACAAACTGGTTTCAATATCTTTATCTTGTTCCACCTTAATAAAGCATGACCTAGTTAGCCAAAGTAGCAATGACATGCATTCTGGTCCAGAGGACATTTTTCTTCCTCTGTCCCTGAAACTATACAAGTAATGTAATCTTTTGTCTCCTTTATCTACAGAGCATATTTCTCAATCTCTCTAATACCTTTCTAAGATATGTTTTGAAGCAGGAAATACTGTTCATACTGCTCGTATCTGTCTACAGATATGTACTGTTTTGATTTATTTATTAAAGTATTCTTCCCCCTTGAACACACAAAGAACAGTGTTCATGTGAGTGTTTGTCATCACATTAAAAACTCACTTGCAGCTGTCAATTATTCCTTCAGAGGAAGTAAAATTCTGCCCATGTGTTTAAGACTGCCAGGTTGCAACATAAAATGGGTTTACATAAACCATTCTGCAAGAATATTCAAAGCAGGAAATCACTGAAAAGATTCAAATCCTTCCTGTCCCATCACTTTGCAAACCACTTTCATCAGCAGTAGCCACAGCTTTACTATGAAAGCTTCTTCTAAATTATAAAGTTTTATCTTTTGGAAGAGCAACAGACTTACTGTTTTTAAACCAATGCATTTCTCACTGTAGTTTAAGCTAGAACTAAGAATTTGAAGAACTGAAACAAATCTTCTGATGTTCCAATTCACCTACATCCATTTAAACAGAGTTAAACTGATGCTACTCTCAGCTTACATTTCTTTTCTAAGACCATGTTAAGTCACCAATGCACACAGAATTTAATTTCTGAAACCAACAAAAGAGCACCTTAACTATCATTCATAGTTTTTACAATACCTAGCAAATGGGGATGGAACAATCCAATAGCCAAAATCAGCAAGAGACACAGGATGAATCAAAACACTAACCATCTTCTAACACCAGCAGGAATGCTTCCTTAACCAAGTGAAGCATCAGGCTTTCAAAGATTCTCAAGCACAAGCTAAGTTTCCATATGAAAAAATAAAAAAGTTAGGAGTAAGTTGTTTAAAGTTAAAAGTTTAAGAGTTATGGTAAGAAAAACAGTTAGGTTCATACAGCTAAAAATCTACATGTTACTTGATCTCACTGATGCATAGAACATCAGTTTCAGTTTTCTACTTTCAGAGAAATCAAGGTATGCCGAAAATATCAATGACACCAAATTTTTTACATGCAGCATAATTTTATGTATTTTGACAGGCAAAAATAGTCCTTATAATTTTTTTCATACAGACTATGACAGTAAATTGAAGTACAAATAACACCTTCAGTATTTCCACAATAGTTTTTTGCAAGAAGTGAAAAATTCTGATAACTATCTATCAGAGAACACTTTAGTGAGTTCGCTCAAATGTATGTGATTAGCATGCATTGCACTGAGGGAGCAGGTGAGGAATTAACTAAACTAAGTATCTTCTCATTCTTTACTACTATGAAGTTTAATTTTTATTAATGCAACAAAGTCTGTGCAATAAGTTAATATTTTTGCAAAGTGTTTTTATTGCACACAACTGCTGCTAGATCATCACTTTAGGCATTTGAGAGTTTGTTTTAAGCAAAACAATATTTTCTTCCAATTTTTTTGCAATCAGGCAAGTTCCTAAACTAGAAAACACAGGTTTATAGACACTAATATAAAATTACCACTTTGTAGGATCCAAATCCACTGAATACAGATCCACGATTTATACAGGCAGGCAATCAATTTCATGTGCCATTAAGGCATTACCCGTCAACTAGACAATGGCAACCAGATACCAGTTAGTTTTAAGTAATACACAGTATGTCAAACAGCATCCAATAATATTGTAAAAAATATGGAAAATGTAACTAATAATGGAGAGGAAAAAAAAGCAGAAAAGGTAGGAAACATATATTTGGCTCTTACTTAAAATCTCTGACAACCAGTGAATTATAATCTCTCTTGAAAGTGGTCTAAAGACTAACACAGCATGTATTCAAGCTACTCAAACTACAACATGAGTAGTGTGTTGAGTTCATCCCCTGCACAAAAAGAATCTTGTTGAGACAGCACATATCACTGTTAAATAAAGATTTTATGGTAAAAAAATTAAAAGAAAAACCAAAGTGACATCACACCATTAATGCACTATATCAACAGACACTTAGTCTCTCAGAAGAAATGAAACAGAATGTCAAAGTACTGGACACCACCAATGAGAATATGGCACACAAGTCGTTCAGGAGTATCACACAAAAAAAAATTGTTTGCATTTCAATTTTCAATTTATCTTTTAATGCTTTGGAAAAACTACAGGTTCTTCTCTTTTGCTCCTCGGAGCCCAATCTAGCAGTACACTTTCTATGATTAAACTGTCAGTCCAATGATAAGTGGGCAGCACTTTCAGCAATTTGTCAGCACTCTTGGTGTCAAAATTCAGTCATTTCTTTTTGCAAGAAGAGCCTGCAAAACTCCTTCTTTTGTGGGCAGTTGTAAGGTTTGTATCAAACTGACTTCAAATCCAAATAGAGCATACTCATCTGTTCTCTTTGTATAAATGTCAACAGAAAGCTTTAAAGTGCTTTATTATTGGTGGAACATTGCAACTCATGTGTTTTCTAATCTAGCAGCTTTAGCATGCTTACTTGGCAAAGAAATAGCTGGTTTTATTCATCACAATTTTAACAGTCTTCACTGTTAACACCAGTGCTGTTTGCTACTACTGCTGATGCAGCAGAAATAGCAATGCTAGCAAAAAAATAAGTAATTTTTAATATTGCGCCACATGGACTTGTACCCCACATTCGTCATTAGTACACGATCTAAAACACTGGCAAGCATTTACACTCCCCACCCCTGATACTAAAGCAGTGAAATGCCTGAGCATCAGGCAAACAAGATTCATAGCATCTTTCCTTCAGAAACCAACACGGAGTTAAAAAAAAATAAATTAGACTTAGGATCAAGCAAAGCTGATAAAACAGTCCACTTCTGACAAATTTTCATATATCAGCAATTTTGGTCTAGAGCATGACACTGAACTCAGAATTAAGAAACTGGTAAATTTAAAACAGTCATGCATTTGTTTCCACTTACTAAAACTTGTATTTATGTTATTTAACATTATGATATGTCAGAAAGGCCAGAACAGGTCTGAAAAAGTCCATCAATCCTGCATTAGAGATACCACTGACAATCTGCATTTGCTTAAAAAAATAATATAAAAAGATTAAATACAGTCTCCTCATTTTCTTGGTAAGCTCCAAAAGCTGTACATTTGAGATGAAGTTCTTGTATTTGTCTCATCATGTCCCAGCACTATGCTCCAAAAACCTAAATATCTTTAACATAAAAGGCAGTTATAAGTTCCCAAGAGGATATTTAAAGAACTTTTAAGCAGTCCACTTGGCATATTCAACTATCATAATACACAAATTGTCATACACTATCCATCCACACTCAAATGATCAGCACCAGAAAATGGAAAGTTTCTTGAGGTAATTAGCTGATAGAGAAAAAACTGTAAAACTGAAGTCCATCAGCACAGCACGATTGCTGAAGCAGATTTGGTGGCTCATATTTGTACCAGGCTTAATTACTACCCTCTCAAAAATCTACTCTAGGCTCCCTTTAACAGAATTGCCCCTAACTACTTTACAGAATAATAGAATCAATTAGGTTGTAAAAGCCCTCTGAGATCCAGTCTAATCTGTGACCACACACACCAACATACCAACTAGACCACAGCATCAAATGCTATGTCCCGTCTTTCCTTAAACTCTGTCCTCTTGTCCTGTCTCTGGTTGCATGGGAGAAGAGGCCAAGCCCCACCTGGCTACACCCTCTTTTCTGTAGGGAGTGATGAGGTCTCCCCAAGCCTTCATTTCTCCAGGCTAAACAACCCCAGCTCCCTCAGCTGCTCCTCCTCTGGAGGAGGACCCTTCATCAAACCCCTCACCAGCTCCACTGCCCTTCTGTCAACTTGCTCCAGCTTCTCAAGTCCTCTCTTAGTTAAAAGCAGCACACCTAAATGTACATCAAGCTTCTAGATCTATTCAAAGTGTTTGTTTGTTTTTCTGTCCATGCCCAGCAGCATAAATCAAATGTCTGGCAGGTAACCATAATTATAAACAACTTGAGTATCTTAGATGTGGGAGAATCTGCAGTAATACTACCCTGTGTGAATTATTAATCATCAAAAAGATTAAAGAAAGGAGACATCCATTCTATGAGATTTAAACAACAGTGTTATTTGGCGCTCTTTAAAAATATCAGCTTGATACTATCAGCTCAGACAGAACTTCTATGGTTTTAGTTCCTCAGGTGGGTATTTTTTTGCAAAAACATATGTTACCTCAGTTTACTGTCTTTTTTTTGAAATTGATCTTTTTGAACAATGTAGATTGACTTGTCTGCAATGGACCTTCTCTACCCACACACAATTCCATGCTCCCTTCACACCAGAATCAAGTGCTTTCCACTTTCCACAGCTATCTTCTACATATGGAATGAAATGCATTTACATTCAACAACTATGAAGTTATGTAATGGGGAACCCTCCAGTAAAGCCAGATGAACATTCTCTCAAAATGTACTGAGAACTTCAGAACACAATAGTGTAATTAATATCAGAATCACGTGTATATCAGCACTGAAATCCCATACTATGCTATTCTGCCAATATGTGCAAGAAGTGCCCAAAAGTAAAGGACAAGACACTATTTTACAACCTTTAAAACAAAACAAACTAATTTAAACAAATTTCTGGCAGAGACCCTTCTTAATAATGAGTTTTACTGTAAAATTAAAATTATGACTGAATTACCTAAACTTTAGAATTGAGAAGTAAAAACTACTAATAAGACCCACTTGAAAACTAAACAGTAGCACTATTTTCTTTCCTGTATTCAAGGATGCATTTTAAGTGTCATCAATTTCAAAGAGCAACATAGAGCACATGCAGAGTTATTTTCTGAGTCTTTGGGAACCTTCCACAATGATCCTCCTTCATCAGCAATGACAAGAAAGCGTTCCACTGGTTAACGTAGTCTTTCTCTTTTGTATGAAAACAGTTAGGGATTTTTTGGTTTTACTTCCATGACCACCCAAAAATAATCACTTATTCACTAACATAGTAATGTTATGTGAGTCTTCTCTCTATTTTACCAATTATTCTAAGTCCAAAGTAAATTTTATACATTTTAATGTACAAAGGCAATCTGAGGAAACACAAAACTCAGTCACTAATATAAAGTATAATATCAGGAAATGTGGGGAAGTGAGGATGCATATCCTCCTATGTCCTGTCAATTTTTCACAGTTTTGTATGTCCTTCTGTGTCACGAAACTGAATCTTCTACAGTTTACGCACACAGTGATCACTTGATATATCACTTGATATACTGAAAACCACTAGATAATCTACCATACTCTACATGCTTCATGAGATAAAGGGGAGAAAAAAAATTAGTCATTATTAGTTGATAAGTTGTGAAGTATTAACATCATGCATTCTTTATTAAAAGAATGTATAAAAACTATACTGCTACTGAGATGCATAAAAATCCATATTTTAGGCACTATAGGTTTTATGCCCATGGCATCTAAACAAACTGATTGCTGGCTACCAACTGAAGAATTTACCTAATACTCTAAGAAATACCAAAATGTGAGAAAGCAAGCATGCCTAGAGATAACTGACTTAGTTACAAAGTGAACATTTCCAGTTCTAACCTGCTGGTATGCCAAAACAAAGCTATTACAGTACTTGTAAGAAATGTCTCTATGTATTTCTGAAGTACAATTTCATAGGAGGCCGGCCTGACAGCTTTCATCACTTCAACTGGAACCTAATCCATTTGAATAGGACTGACTAGTGCCTCTCATTCCCAATTTACTACTTCTTAGCTGATCACGTACAACAGTAACACAATCCCACTTTTATACACACTGCTCTCCATCACACAGCATTTTTGTAAATGCTACCATATCTAGCTCTGTCAGCATTTTATTCACAAAACTAAGAAAGTAACCATCTTTGGTTGACAATACCAGCACTGACAAGTTAGTCATCCACAACATTAAATACAGTAACTATTGCACTGCTCTGATGTAAATTACATTACGAAGATGCATTGTTCAACTTCAAATTAACTTTTAAGTATTGGAAGACTTCCCAGAGTTAGTCACTACATAAACAAGATTCCTACTTAATCCCAATCTCTATTTAACCAAATACATAACCAACGCCGTATCTTAAGAAAGTTGACAACACAGCTGATCAAACTACAACCCTATATTAAGCATTACCCACCTGTGTTAAAAGATTATACACATCCAACACACCTGAAAACTCCTGAGTTGGATATAGAATAAGCAAACGCACTCGTGCAGGAAAACACTCCAAAATTTAGATCTAGAGTAAATATTCCATCCAGACACATTAGTCCCATTTTCATTACTACTCCAAGTTCCAAACACATTGAAGAACTTTTTAAAAACAGCATGAAAGTCTGTAAGACATAAGACAAGTTTACCACACGCAGACAGCACTAGACTAACACAATAATTGCAAGAGTGCTCAAAAAACAGAGCAACGCTAAGTTGGGTTTCCCATGGAACACTCTACATGAAATTTATCTAAAGAAATTTGGTTAAAACATGGCAGGGAAGTTGGAACTAGATGATCTTTAAGGTCCCTCCAACCAAAACCATTCTATGACTCTATGAAATGGGTACTCCTAGAAATGCTCTTCAAGGTATAAGCTAAAACAAAGTGACAATAGCTGTGCTGAAAGTAGAACTGATTAAAAGGAGGTTGTCAAACCATGATTAAAAAAACTTATTAAGAATAATACATATGGTAATTGGAACAGTTTTTACCTTACTACAAATTGTAATTTATTATACAAACGCAATCAGTGACGAAGTTTCATATATGAGAAATATAACTAGTAAAAAATGTTAGTAATGTCATTAAATACTTTAACCAAGGTGTTGAAAGAAGTTTAAAAATGCTTGTATTTATGCTAGGTAATACACACAGACAGAAACTACTTTCACAGACAGAAACTACTTTCAAATTGTCACCAAGTTCCTTTATTACAACTGTTAAACAACTTCAATATCATGTTGAAGTGATTAAGATAACCAGTCAGCTTTGAAAAGCTGATCATTTTTCATCAATGTAGAGGAAAAAAAAACAGTGTGCTTGAATTCACTGCAAATACATACACCTGAATAATCTTCTAAAAGATAAATATACCTATGTAAACATGGTTCTCCGGGGAAGTGAAACCTGGCAACAATCAAACTACATCTCACATGACTGAGATCTAAATTCAAGGTTAAAAAAGCAGGCTGTTGGCAATTGTAGTTTTTACTAAAGCTGAGTATTTTTTCAGACTTGAACATAAGTTAAAATGAAGTGACATATTAGTATGCTAATCTAACTGTTATCCATTCTTTTGTGTCACACATTAGTTCAGCCATCTGACTCAACACATTACCAACCAGCAGGAAATCAGCAAGGCAACTAACTCTTTCTAAACATGCAGAGCCAGCAAAACCTTAGAGAATCAAATACAGCTATCATCATCACCCTCTGACAAAGTGAGAAATAAGAACATGGCTACTTACATTTCTTTTACTGCAGTGAAAGGTATTGACTGTTATTCGTCCTGTTTTATTTTTTTTATTCCATGTAGTGAATGGAATGTTCAACTTAAATTGCAGTTGAGTACGTTAAAACCTACTCAGATCATCTCACAGTGTTTCATTTCAGTCAAGAAAAAACAAAACTCTTTAAAAAAAAAAAAAAACAAAAAAAAAACAAACAAACAAACTCCATTAAGAGTAATTTTATACTATGACAAAATCCCATTGACTCTCAGAGGTCTAAGTAGATTCACACTCTTTTTGCTCCTTTACATGACAAACAAATACCTGCTTTTCAAAAACTACAGTGCTACCTTGCTCTATTAGGTGGATTCTCATTTCAGCCAACACAGAACTAGCTCACCCCTTCAACCATAACAGAGCTTTCACTCATAATAATCAGAATGTAGTCGGCCTGCCTTCTATATAAACAGAAGTAATTAGTGGTACTACTTCAGAAATACTACTTCTAGACCTAATCAGAATAAAATAGACTAGGTTGAGCCTTCTAATCACCCTTCTTCTTCATTTTACACAGAGTATTTGATTTGCATATAATATGAGCCCCCATTAGGCAGATCTGCCTTGACAGGTAAGGCAGCCAGAGACAAAAGGGCCCTCGGAGTATTTGGGTCAGTACAAGTCCAAACTACCTTGGAGATGTCCTTGTACAGGTACAGAGGTCATTTAGGCTGTTTGACAGGAGATTCCAGGTGGCATGGTTATGTACACTGTCACAACAGCAATCCACTAAAACCTCATAAAACAAAACCACATCCTTTCCTCAAAAAACAACAATTGCACACTCTTCAGGCATGTGAAAAGATGACTGTTCCTTGATAAACTACTACTAATATTTTTTTAAGTTGCACAGTATAACTATCCTGGGAACTAAGACAATATTATCATACAACCATAGTTCCAAAATAGCAAAAAAAAAAACATTATTAACTGAAATAATTCTTCAGACTTCTAATCCTCAATTACTGATCAGTAACAATTATTGCTATTACTGCATATTTAGGCCCTGCCTTGTGACACCATATCAATATAATATCACCCTCAACAATAAGCCCCATGCTTCTTTCCATGTAAATAAATATACACTGTCTTGGTCTATACCTTAATGTCTAAATTAGCATTTGCTTCTTCAACACAGAGGCATTTTCTAAAAAGTCTGAATCACCATCTGCTGCGAAGTAGACCTTTATGAACAATCTCATGAAACACTATAAAGAAATGAAAGATGTGATTTTTTTCCCCCTATGATATTCAAGACCTGACTAAACAAAAAAAACAACAACAACAAAAAAAACAACCAACCTAATAACCCTTCAGAAAACTGCCACCTGAGACTCCCCCAGTATCAGAAACATCACTCTTCCAAAACAAGCATGCCTGAAAGTTCTCATCTGTGTGCATCTTATGGATCATTTTTACTGCCACAAATCAACCATGCTCCTATCTGGTAAATTGCTAAATTCAACCAGTCAGCTAGGCTGGCATTTTTCCGTCCAAAGACCTCTGCCACATGAAATAACGTATTAACTGACAGCAGAAGAAGATACTGTCCAGCAGCATACGAGGAAGGAAACAATTTGCCTCTGGGTTTCACAGGTACTTCCTGACAGCAAAGTCATGGCAAGACTCCAAAACTTAGGGTTTACTCCAGGCTCTGTAAAGCAGTTTCCTCTAGTAGACATATACTATTTCTTTTCCTGTTTTCCTCATCCCAAACTTTCTCCTACTCCCAAACTGTCTTTACTCAAGTCCCATTTTTTGCCTGTGAAGATACAATTCTTCATTCCTTCAGTTCTTCAGTTAGTTCTAGTTTTCACCCAACCTCACTTTCACTTTATACCTCCAAAAACTCCACAAACCATGAAGGATGGCTACACCACCAGACTATTTTGCTCTAACACAGTATGGTCCTGTCTAAAAAGCAATTCCTTCATAAAAGCTGAGATTTCAGAAGAAAGCCATGCTTTTGCTTACAACACAGGAAACTCAGTCTGTTCTGCCATGTCCCTTCCACAAATCCACAGAAACTCACAACAGCAATTACACAACTTTCTCAGGTTGGAGTAAAGTATCCCTGTCCTGTAAGATAGCTCAGTAAGGGAAACTGCATGGAAGTACAGCACATACTCAGCAGAATCATCTTTTTGTGCTCAAATGCAAAAATGTGATGTATCTCATTCTGTCTGGAAGTCTGCCTAGATTTAAATTATACAAGTACTCACTTTAGCAACCTCTCATAGAAAAATTTTTAAGTGCATTTTGTTTTAAAATACTAGGACTTCCCCCCACCCCCACTCCCCCCGTTCATTTGTCAAAACTTTTTCACTGCTTTATTGAAGCCTAAACCACACACTTGCCATAAGAAGCTTCAGGTAGTTCTGCAAAGTTAAAACAGCAGAAGAGGCCATTTAGTGGAATGCATAATGCAAACTTAATCAGAGTTGTATCAGAGCTATTTAAAATATATATGACACTCTGGCACATTCCAGAGATCATATCTGCAGCTTTACATTACATAATTCATATATTTCTTTAGAAACACACCCATACTCTGAATGACTGAAAAAAGGATTTCAATTTATGCAGTAGAAATACTAGGATCACTGGTATCATGTTAGCAGTGAATTTCTTTTCAGTGTCATAGTGTTTGGTACCAGATACTACAGTGAAAGACAACATCACCTCTGCCAGCTTGCCTATAAAGTCACTACTTTAATTTTGCTTCATGGTGTTTCTTACATATCTTCAGAAGAACCACCTCCTACTAAAAACCACCAAACATCCCATAGAAACATCCCTCTATGCCCTTCCCCTCTCTCTCCACCCCTGCTAACTAACCTCATGCCCCCAATATGCTAAAATGTATTTATATCAAGATGGAACTGAGATGAGACTTCCACTATACACCAGCTTACATTAGTGCTTCCAACATTAATTGCCAGGACTATATTCCACCCAAGCAGATGAGCCATCACTCATTAAATCCCAGCCAGGCACAACTAGTAATGGTATATAGCTGAGGCTACATTACCAGAAGGGAAATAAAATTTTAACTGTGTTGAGCAGGAGTAGAAAAGTTTCATTTTCTTCCTCCATTTAACATTCCAGACTTGTTTTTATAAGCTTTGAGTACGAAAGTAGCCAAAACCTGAAACAGCCTTTAAAGTTCCTATTTTCTGCTACTTTCTGTCTCCTCTCTAACTCTTCTCTTTCACCTGTTCTCACATACTGGCTGCAGGGAGAAACTTTTTTTTTTTTTAATCTTTGAAGAAGAAAGAAAAAAGCAAAAGGTAAACAGGCAATCCTCTCCTGCCAGTAGACCTGCAGAATATCTGGTAAGGAACTTGACTACTTTCAATTACATTGTGCTGTGGAAAAAATAAAAAATAAAAACAAAACAAAACCCAAACAAACACAAAAAAGCCCCACAGAGCATAGAAGAGCTTTTTGGGGTCCTCTGGCACTTTCAGGACTCATTTCAATGCCATTTTCCTACAGAGTATGGAACCACACTATCACAACATAGTGTTCTTGGAAGTACCAAAAAGCACTCTAGGGTAAAGTCTATAAAGCTCCATATAGTGTAGTGAAGCACTAGAAATACAACCAGTAACACCAGTTGTAATTACTATTCAAAACAGCCTGGATGCATGCTGGATACATTTCAGCTTGACAGGGAAAGTTTACATGAGTAATACTCTATTAGTTTTCCTCATTTTTGTGATGAATATTGAATGAACACATCTTAGTTAGTATATTTTCTCAGCTTTGAGAAGCAGCAGCCCTGGTATCAACTCTCATGATTCCTCTAAAAACTATGAAAAAAAATAGTTTAACACTGAACTGCAAACTGCAGCTGTTCATTTCAAAAGGAGACTGAACACTGGGAGCTTTGCACTCCATTTAGGTGTCTCTCATGATCCCCCAACACCTCCTTAAGGAGCAAATAAATAAATAAATCCACCACAACATTTTTGGGAATAATCTCTGTCACCTGCAATATCTCTCCTGTAGGGTAGTACTGAAATTAAGTGAAGGATGAAGATACTGCTGACTGCATGATGTGAACCAGACAGTTTGCATTGGAGAAACCTATTAAAATTTACTTTGTTTCTGCTAAAAGCCAGTGAACTGATTTTGTCCTCTCAGAGAAGTAGTAGTAATTAGTAAAACTGGGAAGTAAATTAATTTTCCTGCCTCCTTCTATTCCTTTTCCATTCTTGCAAAAAAAGGAATCAAAAGACAATTCTAATTTTACAGATGCACACCCTAACCTCCATAAACAAACAGCTCTAAATAAACAATCTTTTCTTTATTAAATAATCTGCTTCTAACACTTCTACATCTAGTTAAGAACATGAAAGATAAAAAGTTGCAGGAGGAAAGATGTTTTTGTTTTTATAAACATCTCAGTGAAATACCAAGAATAACAAGGACAAAACTGGACTTCAGGATGTCCATTAAGTTTTCTCAAAAGACATTACCTCTCAGTTTAACTGATTTTAGCCCATGATCAAATGCATAGATCAATTTCTTACCTTGGGAATGACTAGATGTCCTATCTAAAAGTCTTCCTTAATGGCAAATATTAAGCTATGTTATTTACTAGAGACGACCTGAAAACAGCTTTACAAATTCAGTCAACAAAACAATATGAAAGCTAAACTATGAACAGTAAGGCTGAAGTAAACAATACTTAAGAAAGCTATGAAATATTAGTATAGATTGAGACTCTGCAGGATGAGTGGAATAAAAAATATCGATTAAATCCAATGGTACATAAAAGTAAACTGAGTGGGAAAAAAAATGTGCTCTCATACATAATACTAAGGTTCAACAGTAGCAATTAAAAATAAACTGCGCATCAATTTGAGTAGGATAACAAAGACGTTTAAAAATAATTAATATTAGGACCCCTAAAGAAGCAGAATTTAAAACAGAAATAGAGTATGCTTAAAATAAAACAATGGTTACCATTACTGAGTAAGTGAGCAGCACGGAGATGAGATTAAATAAGAAAGTTAAAAGACACAGACTGTCTTCATCACAGTTTACGATAACATCAAGACTTTGAGTATCATGCACTGCAGAGAATATCTTGCATCACCTCAAGAAAAAGCTTTCTGAAAGCTTAAAATGTAGGTATCAGTAAGGGGAAGTAGAAAAACGAGGTGGATATAGATAGCATAATATATCTGGTTACAAGCACAGACCTAAAAAAAACCAGTTTAGTGAAAAGATAAAGAAGCCAAGAGCAGATGAATGGCATAAAGCAAGCAACCCAAGCCAATTTCCCTTGTTAAAACTCAAGGTGAAAACCACAGTGGATCAAACGAAGGCTGCAAAAGGAAACCCATTTACAACACAGACAATACTGCTAAACTGCGAACGTGATTTTATGCAACTACAGAGGGTAAACACCAATGTAATCGCTGTAACTGGAAACAGGCCAATAGGTGCATAAGTGCACCACACACACAGAGAAATAGTGAAAAAAAGTTAGAATAGGCATTTTCTTTGTGTTGATATACATATAAAACAAACAAAAAAGCAGTAGGAAAAAATTAACTTTAAAATCAATCTACAGCAGTGTTTGAAGAGAACAGAGCATTAATCATACACTGCACTGAAAGTAAAATGCTACTACTGGTAGTTTTGTTAGGTCTTACCATTACTTGTAGCATGTGCTACAACTCATTTTTAAGATGGTATTAAATTATTTTGGTTTTTAGGTTTTATGTATTTTTGCTTTTACTTGGAAACTTAGCAAAGGTGAATGGCAATACAGAAGCTCAAGTCTACACAGACATTTAATCAACAGGAAGAAAGAACAGTGGGAAAAAAAAGGTTAATGATAACCAAACGGAAGATGCAAAGAATAGTAACAGCAAGCTGTATGAAATTATTCCTGCTCTTTTTATAGAAGCAAAAGACTGCATAGTTAAAAAAGCAACACACCACTCATCCCAGGAAAGAAGTGCATATCTTGAGAAAGTTGTAAAATATAGATTAAAAAAATTACAATACAAGGAAATTCACTACTCTGAAGGAAGAAGACTACATATACCAAAGTATGCACAGAAGTCCCGAAGAAATTAATAATTTGGACCATTACTCCAAAAGTCAGGTTTACTACACCAATTCTCCTTCCTTTAAAGGATGAGGGTTACTAATCGTAACAACATATTGCTGCTAAAAAATTAAGTTCCTTAACACCTCTCACACCAGCTCTTAGTAGGCCAGTTTAACTCATTAATGGAGCAAAAGACTATTCTTAGTCATTTTCTGGTTTGCTTGATTAGCTTTCTTCCAGGTTACTGAGCTGAAACAATCAGTGAAGAATTCACTCAATACCAGAATTAGCAAAAATAAACAGGGACACTTTCTCCACCAAGAATCTACTTTTTACATCATCAAGTGGCTAAATTACCTCAAAACTATCTTCCACAACTTCTCTCCAAGGTGATTCCAGTAATTAAAAGAAAAATAGGTCCTACAGCTATTTTGCAGTGAACAGGTTGGACATTAGATTTTTCTTAATT
The DNA here is from genome assembly GCA_013398075.1 of Notiomystis cincta. Taxonomy (NCBI): domain Eukaryota; kingdom Metazoa; phylum Chordata; class Aves; order Passeriformes; family Notiomystidae; genus Notiomystis; species Notiomystis cincta. The sequence goes on along the minus strand of VZRX01006643.1, from coordinate 194,928 downwards.
CATCAAATGCATTCCAGGGTCATCTCTATTCTATACCTAGTCTTTCCTAGTTCCATAGGTGCCTCTGAATGCTTACAGTCAGAAGGCAATAAAATGCATAGGAACAGGGGTAAAAAATTGCACCAGCTAACTCTGGAAGCCTGTATGTATCTGAACTTGTCTTGCTGTAGTTCTGACTTCCAAGAAAAAACTGGTCCCTCAAACACGAGAGTACAAAATTCCAGTTAATGTATTAATTTGAATCTACTGCCATCTTAGGACACTAATATAACAAGATTATAAATGATACTGCACATTTCTCAAGCAAGCTAGGCCACAACTTTCCATGATCAGAAAAAGCAGATCTTTATATTGAAAATATATTCCATAGGAACTTTATTCTGTATTTTCTATAGAAAAATAAAAATAATCCAATATGGTAATGGACAGTCAAGAGCTTGCCAACCATTCATTTTATTTTGCTACAAATCTACACTTTCAGCAGAGGAATACAGATGAGTTACTCATTAACTACAGATATGGTATGGGACAGACTTCCAACAACTGCCAAAACCAGGCTCAACTGTTTTCATCACACAGTGACTTAATAACCCTTATGTCTTCTGTTAATAAGAGTATTACCTCTCAGGAAGCTTTACTTTACCAAAAACAATAATGAAGTAATAATTTTAAAAATTAAGAAATAATAAAATCTATCAGAAACTGGTAACAGGTTTGATCTTCTAAAGTGCGTAACAAAATTAAATCACAAACAAAAATGAGAAACTCCTATTTCATATACTTGCTATAAAAATTCATGTTGGCCAAGAAATTAGGCCATATTTCACCTTAGGGATTGCATAACCAAGAGAATCATTCCAACACAGACCTTACTTCTGACATCACTTAAGAGGAGAAATTAGACCAATGAAATGTTTGAAGGAATAACCTTAGTAGATGCTATACTTGATGTCTTAAGTGCTCCTATTCTCTTCATCTTGAAATCTGTGTCAAAATCCAGTGCTATTCATTCTTCCTCCCACCTGAATGATCACCTCTCAAAGCACTCAAAAGGGCAGTCCAAAAGTGTTCTAGTGAGGACATTCAGTTCAGTGTCCAATTCAAGTATCTATTTCTTAATTATCTGCAGTTCTTTCTGTGAACAGATGATAAGCATGTCATCTTTTACTAAGCTCCTTAAACAACATTTTGTCTTTTCAATATAGTACTCACCCATAAATGGGAATCATATTTGTACATTCAGCTCCTAGTTATCATACAGGAAGAGCATCAGCATTTGGTACTTCTAAATATAATGGGTTAAGATTTGCTGAAATATATCAGTACCAACAAGTTTGAAAAATGCTGTGCTGCTATCAGAAATTATGTTAACATACTGCTAGAGACTTCCAGTGGGACTTCAAGACCAGTTCCATTATTTATGGAACTGCTTTAATGCAAATACAAGGCTATGAGGTTTTTAAATCTGCTATCACATTAGGGTTAAATCTGGCAAAAGGGGAAATCTGTGAGACACTTGCAAAGTTTCAATTAATTACGCATATTAGGTTCTACTTTCCAACAGGAGCAAGTATCACGAAGGAACAGATTTTTCCAAAATGCTTGCTGTGTAAAGTTTAAGCAGAACGGTCAATTTTTTTTTATTTAAAAAAAAAAACAATGCAACACTGTAACTAGTCCTTAAATAAAGGCAGACTAAAGTGTCATCCATCTGAACTAAACAGCCCAAGCAAAATACCCTGCAATTCCTGTGTTCTCCTCAATGTCGAAATGGGTGGATAAATTTAAAGCCTACTCTCTCAGGAGTTGCTTTATAGGCAATTTTCTCCCAGTATCAAGGTCTGCAATTTCCATTTGGCTGCCAGTTTGCGATTAAATTCATCACCTTTATTATAAAAATGGGCTGCACTCCACAGCCTGCTGCACAAGAATCGTCAGGAAGACATTTTTCACTGGTAACAGCAGCATCATTCCAAGGCAGCCATCACATTCATTCAGACATTAGCGTCTCCAATGGAATGCAAGGACCTATTGCTCACCTGAAAAAGCCCTAACAGCAGGTATACCTCACAGGAGCTTCTTCACACCTGGTGCCTTTAGTTCAATTCTTGCAGTAAAAGCCACCACTACAGCTCCTGTGTTAAGTGCTTCTAAAACTCAGTGGTTTAAAAACAAGTATGTTGACATTAAACTTGCCTACTTGCATTAATCAAAACATTTCTAAGAATAAAATCTGTTCTCATACTGACTGCACCTTCACATACACCTTGCACTCCTTACTAAAATACAGCTTTGAGCAAGCACTCCCCATGAATTTTTTTTATATACATTTTCTTTTCTTAGTAAGTGTCTCTTTACCACAAACTTTGTTCACTAATTTCCACTGTTTTTTCCTACCTCCATATGATGTATTTTTTCTTAAAAGTTTTTGGACAAGTCAGAAAAATACACATACAAAAAAAAAACAACCTTAATACTCGCTAAGCTGCATGTTTTAAGGTCCTCCTGTGATAACTAAAAGGAAAGGCCCTATCTTCACTTTGCTTCCTTTTTATAAATTCTACCTGAGCTAAGCAGGATGTAATATAAAAGTTGTATCTTAAAAAAAAATATACTACTGGAAGGACAGAGCAGCAAATTGATAGCTACCAAAAGGAGTAAGAGTTAAGTAAAAGCCACATGCCAAATCTTTATGAAGCATGGGAATTAAATTCATATTGGTTTGGGCTTCATTGAATAAAAGACTTAGAATTATAATAAAACAATAAAAGATAATATGTAATAAGTAATTAAAAATATTAACCTTTAGTATCCAACAAAAAAAAAGACGCACAAGAATGTCATTTTAGCACATTAAACAGCTGTACTGGTCACACTGAAAGGTAATCAAATTGTATTAGAGGCAACCAGTCTATATGCACAGCATGACAATTTCACACGTTAGCTATTTAAGTTTTACTCTGCTATCGTAACTAATGGGGTACTTCAAAAGGTGCATTTTTCACCATGTGCATCAGCTTTCAAAAATATTTTGTAATCAGATAAGCAAACAGCATCTCATAGAAAGCTGATGTATCTCAATAATCAATCTATCTTCTTAAGCCATTTCCCTTTATGTGGCCACATTAAGTGAAGATAGCATTCAAAAAAATTTGTTCTGGTCAACTCTTACATGCCTTTGGAAAATGCAAAAAAAATATATTAAACCCTAAATCTCTGATACCTAGCTGTCAGAAGTTTAAAACTTAAGTAAATTATGGCCACATACAAAAAATTACTAAACCTGGCACAACTGGGATGTTTTGCACTGTACCAGATGGGTCCCATGAAATAAAATGAAAATGCCATCTAGACTTCAGGGACTAATAAAAAGTACATACTGCATGGCATTATCATCACTGTAAATTGGAGAAATCACCTGAGAAGCCATTTGGTGAGCATGAACTCTAAAATTCAAAATTAAATAACCAAAGGCTCACTAGTCCTATTTGTCTACAAAATTAACTTAAATTGCAACAAAAACTGGCAACCATTTGTTCACATTGCAGAGTAATACCAGAAACTCTCTTCTGGCAATAAAAAATGGTATCTTATCACACTGTAACTAATTGGTTTCCACTGCAATGCAGCATAAAAAGCAGATTTCAACTCAACTTTAATGAAAACAATAGCTTGGTATTTGCAAGCTGAAGTTCTGATTATTTCACAGCCCAGTGCATTCAACAGTTGGCACAACAAGTTCCGGGACTATTAAATGAAATTATCAACTAGATAAGATAATGCAGCATCAGTGTTTACCTCTTGCCATTACAGCAAAAGTTGAGATTGCAGCTTTTCTAACTGGAACTATGATGAAAGAAGGATTACTGTTTTGTCATAATCTGTAGAATTAACTAAAACATGTTTTATTATAAAGGAAGGTGCCTCTGTAAGACACCAATAGATACCAGACGACAGGCAACAAACAGCACCAAAAAAAAAAATCCACGTGGAAGTTTGCATTATTATATCCCCTACATTCCATAAGTAAATTTCAATGTTGCATTTTAAGAAATGCAAATATGAATTTTGCTGCCTGCAGAAAACAGAAATATATTTACAGTACTTATTAAAACCAAACAGTTTTATTTTTAACAAACATATTTAAAATTAAAGACTTGTAATGCTGAAGTTTCTAATGTACCTGTTATTCATTCACAAAGAGAACATTTTAGTTCATTGAAGTACAGTAGATTCTTCCCTCTACCCCTCTGGCTTTACACTTCAGCAACCTGATGCATAGCTTTTAATTCCATTAGAAAAAATAAGTAATTCTAATAATATTAAATCTTGCCCATAGATACAACATTTATAACTCGCTAAGCACTTCCCACTACTGTAAGGGAGAGGTATTAACAAGTACCACTACCAGAAAAAGGAGGGGGGAAGGGAGAGAGCACAGGAGATAACACGTGGTAGAAACAGACAGAGAATATAAAAACAAAACTAATATTTATTTTAACACTCTGGTAGCAAAGATCTCTGCTACTTGCCTAATTAGAATGTTGAAGATAATGTAAGTTTTTATGGAGTAGCTACAGAATCATCAATTTTCTCTTCATCTGACAAACAAACTCACTGATGAACAGCCTCTTTTAGCAACAAACTTAACAAGTCAAAAAAAGTGCAACCCACCACAGAAACTAAACATCCAATATTTAAACTGAATGCTAAATTTAATTCAGGTAAATTTTTAGCAGAATTTTACAGGCGTCTAACACAGTATACATTTCATTTACACTAGTTCCATCTATCTCTTAAATCCACCAGAAAAGATCTTAGAAATCAAGAGTTTAGAGTCAGGATTGATTTGAAGAACAGACTTATATTACCAGGATCTGTACCTTGATTACTATGTATTAAACATAAATTTTTTATAAGCTCTTTTTTTCCCAAGCTCATTTATCACAAATGCTGAACAACAGGTTCTATCAGCTCATAAANGTGAGGAACAACCTGAAACATTTCTTAAAATATTTACAGCTTACAGCTAAAGGTATTTGAGCATCTCCTGGAACTGCCTTTAATATCCTTGTTCACAAATGACAGCAGCGTGGCTATTTTAATGGAATTTAAATTGATGATTCAGATGTCCTAAAGACAGTTTACTAGTGAAATTATTCTATAATAATAGCATACCAACCTAAATTTAGTAGGTTACACCTCTTATAGGTACTTTTGATAATTAACATCTTAATATTTTGGAGCTCCAGTGTTGCAAACTGGACTCTATAGATTAATATAACTAGATTCTCTGCATCTCCTCTGGGGAAAATATCATTGTACTCACTAGCTCAGTAAATAAATAACATCAGAAATCATAAAAGAAGAATAAATGTAGATAGGTGAAACAAGTTTTAATACACATAATGGTGAACATAATTTTATTTCATGATCTCCTTGAAGCCTCTTGTTCCAAATTTTAACTTCAGCCCATGGCCAAGGACAATTACAATAATGGAAATGCCCTTAAATCAGTGATTTGCAACCTTTTTAACTTACATAACAACAAAAAAAGTTCCCAAAAAAGGTAAAGGCTCAGTGTAGCCTATTTAGATCTCCCAATAACAGACTTCCTTTTTCTCTGTTATCTGCAGCAACTCTTCATATGCAGTGAGTCTGCAAACAGTAGATTGAAAAACACCATTCTGGTAACTCATATTGCTTTTCATTAGCTCCATTACCTTTGCTAACAAAAAAGATGCTGTCTACCTCAGAAAGAAAGTGGTCTCAAAGGTCTCATGTCAAAGACTGTTTTGTTTTCATGCAATTTCCAAATGCAACCCCTTCAGTTTAGAAAAAAAGAAAATCTCTTTGATGTTACTTTTTGTGCCAGTGACTGCACAGTTTCACTGATGGTGTTATAAAATGAAATATGCCTGCTTTGTAATTCTTTACTATGTCAGAAAAGGTATGGGCAAGGAATGGCTAGAGTGGCTCAGTGTGACAAGCACGAGAAAAAAAAACATAGATTGCATTGGAAAAAGACACTACATGCAGAGGGAATCTTGATTAGACTGTACAAAGCAAGGATTAACTTCAATATAAATATTTCCATCTCTCTTACATGTAATGTATTATCTCATAACATTTGAGGGCTAAGTGTATCATTATATTATTTTTGTACATTAGTAACATTTTCTGAGCAAAAAGACACTCGAGAGCTCAAGGAAATATATTCTGATTATTCTGTTCCTTTCATATAATGATCCGTTTAATTTAGCACTTTCATAACCAACACATGATACAATTTTTGCAGTTACTTATACAGTAATGTATTTTTAAAATGTACTCTGTCCTTTCTATTAATTTCCCATTACACAAGTATTGATAGGTGAATACTATTGCATCCATATTTGTGGCATTAAGTTTCATTAATCAGCTCAACAGTCTGGAATTTATCCAGATTTCATTCCTAGCAATATTTATTCCTTTACTTTCCATGGAGGGAAAAAAAAGGCCACAACTTTCCATGGTGGGGAAGGATGTGAGAAAAGATAAAAGTTTATAGCAGGGTAAGTTGTGTTTCAGCTATATTACATCCTGTGAGAAACTACTCACCCATGACTAGACTAAGAAAAAAGCTCCTTAAATGTTAGTGCTTTATTAGTATCCCGTCTTTTATCCAGAATTTAAGACTAAGAGCATACAATAAAAATTTGAAGGAGACATCACAATATACTTCCACTTATTCACATATTTTATTTATTAACAACTGCTCAAAACTTTCATCAGCCCAGATGCTCAATCCAGAAAAATGTACTTTAATCTGGGTATAAAAATGTACTTTAATCTGTGCAGCAATTTATGCTACAATATACCATTACACTACACTAGTTATAACTGCTGCACAACATACTGAAATGTTTGATACAGATTTCAGTACAGAATTGTGCTCACGGCTCAGAACGCCTGTACGTATAGGTTTAGTAACCTAAGGTCATTCAGCAGTCAAGAAAAAATCTATACAAAGAGCCCCAACGAAGTAAAAAACTCGAATATTATTGCTTTAAACTGTTCTCCATGTATCAAGTGTTCAATGATTTGATATAACAAAAAGCAGTCAAAAAACAATTCTAGTACAAACTATACTAAATGGGATTAGAAAGACCTGCGCACATGACAAAAACCACTTAGTTATGCTATTAGGCTGATAGAAGAAAATGCCCCTCAAATTCTCAACCATTTTCTTTATCCTGGAGGGGAAAAAAGTAAAAATTAAAGCTGAAATTAACCAATAATTGAAGTTACAAAGTAACTGAAAGCTGTGAGATCTAAGAAAGGTTAACACAGAATCAGAAGGAAAATTAATTTCAGAATAAACTAGATCTGCTTCAAAGTTAATTTATCCGAATTTTTGACGCCAAATAAGGTTGCTGAGCCTGCAAAGATCAAGGGAAGTTCACAAGTCTGTCTTCAAAAAATAATTCACATTTATCAATACTAAAGACTGATATAAATCTGCTTCAATGAATGAAAAACCAGTTGTCCATCTGTCATTTTAAGCTGTTGAATTTAGTAACCTTTTTGGACTGTAGAAGGGACGCGCGTTTCTCTTCTATTCAGCGAAGCGAAAGCGTGCGGTCCCTGCTCGCTTAATTACTCAGTGTACAGCTAAATACCAACTGCCATCCCTCAACACCCCAGCGCTGGCTGGAGCAGTCATCTACTGCAGCATCCATCTCTCTCCAATTCATCTTTGTCAGCTTTCTTGCTGACACTCTTCGGAGCTGCCCAGCTGATGAATTGCTCTGTTATTCATCCTATGTTAATCCGAGGCTGACGCAAGAATACCTTGCTGAAGACACTTAACAGTATTAAAACTCAGCACTACCAAGTGCCCCCAGTGTGCATTAAACCTCCCATTTGGAACCAACATGATTCCTCATGAATAGTTATGAATAACATTCAGTTACTAAATCAATAGGCACTAAGTTTATGTACCCCATCACCTGCAGACAAAGCTTCCACACAGTCGCTTGCTTCCTTGCAAGCTACACCCAAATTATGAGAAGTGGGAAGTACTTTGATACTTCGATATGGAATTTAACCTCAATTAACCCTATAATTAAGATGATATAGAGAAGTTTTCTCCCTCCTCCCCCTCAAAATGTCAATATGCATCTTAAATGCCACAGGTCTCTCAAAAAGTTTCTGAAGTTTGTAATCTTAATAAACTTTTCACAAGAAAGGCAGTTGTACTTTTTTTCCCCTTCTAGGAGGGATTTAGTCGTTAGGCAATGTTTTCTCCAGGGTTTTTGTTGTTGGTTTTGGTTTGGGGTTTTTTTCATAAAGAATTATGCTAGGATTTTGTCACAGAAATAAAATGTATCCAGAGAATGAACACAAAACTACAGCAAGAAATTTCAAAACATGAGTCAAATCTCTATGTAAACACATTATTAAAACAGCCAAATATAATTCCCTCCTGAACACAATTACAGCCACTGCTTGTATACCTGAGATACTAAAGTATCATTCTCCCTCTGAAGATGTTTTAAAACACATATAATCAATCTTCCTGACGGAATCTTTGTTAGAATTCATTTCTGATCCCTACCACATCATCCGTGCTCAGATTTTATTCAAGTCTATTTGAGCACAAAGTTGACATAACTACATGAAAACTGGGAACAAAAGAACGTGCATAACAAGTCTTGCTTCAGGTTGATTCAGAGGCAGTATCAGATCTACATAAAAGCCTCAAGTGATTTAAAGTAGCAGTAATTCCCTCGTAAACTGACTGTATATGAGTCTCTCTGACTATACTTATCTTTATAGATAAGATACTTAAGCAATTAAAGAACTATCAACAACTTGTCTCTACCAATGTCTAACACACACCACTTTCTCACTGCACAGCCGATCTTCACAGCAAAAACATCACACTTTAAACAAGACAGCTGGACCTATTACAGCATTTTAACCTTCAACTCTAACACACAAACCAACTGTTACGGGAACACGCTTGACAACAGATTGTACATGCAGTATTTAGGCAAAGTTATTTTGTAAGTTTGGGCGGGAGTTGACAACTGTGACAACTTTCTGAGAAATTGTCCATGCTGCTTTATGCTGGAGGGGTGCAGCTCATGTTCCTTCAAATTGAGACAAATTGAAACTAGCTAAAAGTAGTACGATCAGCAGCACTGTTCAAAAGCAAACAGCATCGGGTCAGAATTTTTTTTTCTTGTGTTCTTCTCCTCATCCCTGTTGCTGCAAAGAAACCTAAGATACTCACAGTAAAGAGAAGTGGATCTGGCTTGCTCTGCATCTAAAAATTGAAAATTATGCATCAACTTTAATACAATTATTTACAGGTTATTAAACTGCACTGAGAAGAATATTAACTGATTTGCTACTGCTTCAAAGTCTGATAAATAAATGGAAGTATTAGGCAGTATGAGCTGATTTTTTTTTTAGTTTACCTACCATTTAAATATATGAACCAGAACATTAGGACTGTATTAATACTTGTGCTGGCAGATCTGTTGCTTACTTTTTAAAATTTCAGGCACCTGCCCTCTCGACACGCTAATAAAAAAAATGTACCATAGCTAGGAAAGGACATTTTGACCAACTAGTGGTTACAGAGATTTCTAAATCAGTTCTTTAATCAGAATTAGAAAAAAAACTAAGAAGGTTCATTATTTCAACAGCGAAAGCATTTAAAGAATTCAGCAAAGTCTGACTTCCATCTAGTGTCAGCTAGTCTGCAAATAAGCACATCCTTACAATTCTGAATGGACCAGATACACAATCAGTTGACACCAATTAGAATCTTCACAGTTCTAAGTAAATGTTTAAGCAAATGCACTTCCTTCCCCAAGGCACTGCACTACATCTTCAGTATCGAGCCACCTCAGCCACTCTGAGATGACATACAGGGAGTGAGATCACAGCTCTGACCCATCTGAAAAGAAAGCCAGCACCACACAAACTCAAAAAAACCCTGACCGGTACAGACTATCAGCTGACCTTTTAAGCCAGAAACTGATCCACCAGATAAGAGTATAAAATGCTGTATTATCTTCCCCTGCCTCTACTCTGACATCAGCAGCCATTCTGATGCATTAATTACTCCCTAGATTACGAAGAAGTAACTTCCCAGCAAAGTAACAAGATTTGAATTGTCTGTCACGCCAGGATGTTTTTACTCTTCAAATCAAATCTTAAAAAAAAATCAACATTTGTAAGGTTATACACCACTGAAGTGTTAACTGTTCCAACTATTAATACCCTTAATATTTCAGTGAGTTATTATGCAAATTGCTTCATGGTTTATCACTTCTAGAAAAGGGTATCCTGAGGACCTTCCAGCATGGGCACTTCCTGGAGCAGTGCAATTATAGTACAAAGTATCAAAACCTTGCTCTGGTACTGCCTGTGCTAGAAACACAGAAAATCCCTCAAACTACAGAATGAAGCAAAGTATTCGAGTGCAGCTGCAAAACAGTCAAAAATATTTTTAAAGCAGTTAAAAAATTGACTTCCAGGGTGCTGCTCAACTATACACCACCAAAACCATTTAAAACACATCAATAGCTACCTACTGCCATTCCCCTTCAAGAGAACGATTTTTTGCATTGAACTGAGAAACAAAATTTCCTATTTGACACCAAGTATAAAAAAATCAATTCTCAAATGAAAAGTAACTGAAAATATATTTTCAACTTCTACTATTTCAAACCACTAGAATAAAATAGCATAACCACACTCATTCCAACCACTGCTAAAGTTACTGCAGAGATCAAAAAAGCTGCAACTTCTAGTGCTGAACTCAGACAACAAAGGTTTAAGTAACACAACTCCACTTTAACTTGTGCTGTCTTGTTGTTCTGACAGGCAGATAGCCTGCAAAAGACACTTTCTAATGGAAGCAAGAATAACACAGTGGAAGGGCAGCTCTGCCAGATATTATTTCTCTTTAGCATTGTCAGAGCTGTTTTGTTCATTCGTGCATAAATTGTCTCAAAAAAAAAAAAAATCTATGCTCTGCTATTAAAAAGCTAACTCCACTTCTATTAAACGTTTCCAAGAAAAACAACAAAAAGAAACACAAACCTGGACATTACTCTGACTGCACTGTACAGAGATATACAGGATATTTTCTGAAGTGAAAAGTAAAAATGTAACGTTGCCTAATTTTCAGCAACCCCACATTTTGCCTTAGCAAAGCAAAGGTATATAATTCAGACTATAAACATTACACCTATTATGTGTTTCATGATTTAAACAGTAGTTTCTACGTCCCTCACAGATACAGATCCTCCTGCTAGCAAGCCACAGAAGTAGCCTGTGTGCTTCTACTGACCCTACCAACTGCACAGTGAGATTAAAAACACCAGCAGATTTACTGTTCTTGCTAGTTTTCTTAGCACTGGGTTATTAAATTTCCATACAAAGTCAAAATCAACAGATGATTTTCAAAGCCCGCATTCTGACTAAAATCAATACACAAAAATTCACACAGCCCAAATGAGAAGTTGTAAGTTATGTTTCAATAAAGACAAAGGTCAGTGAGTGAGGGCATTTCATTAGTTCACAGCTTTCCTGGCAAGGCATTTTCCCCATCTCCCTCCTCTCCTGCCCCCCAACATTCCATAAAAGCAGTCAAATATAAACAATCAGTTTCCATGGCAGACTCCTACTGTACTTCCTTCAGCCTGAGCTGTCAGGACGGTCTGGTAATTAACATTAACACAGTTCTATCCTGTCAGCCACAGAAATATACCAGATCAGCATCTAATAATACGTCTAATTACTAGGATACCTTCATCAGTGTGCTTTCTCAAAAACGGAGACCACTTTATGGTTACAGACAGTAATTAAAGACAATTCAAATGTACTTGCTCTCCTAACAATGTCTACACAATTTACATCATTGTAAGCATCCCATTCCTGACCTGGCATTGTATAGTGTACTCAAACGAAAAAAAGTCTTAGTCTAAGAATGACTAAAACAGATAATCTGGTCAAAAACATTACTAACCCACAAAAGTGACCATCCATTTCATATCTAGCCTTTTCTTCACACCCACAGCACCTGCTGAACATGAACAACTTCTTTCCAACAGCTGATGCATGTAAACTTTCATTTTCATAATCAGGACATTCTGACTTCTCTCTAAAAATCTGTAGAGTTTTTCTCAGTTGGTGGTGGTTGGTTTAAGGGGTTTTTTTCCCATTTTACTATAATATTAACCAACACACCTCCAGTTCTTCCCCTTGGGCATCACAAAAGCACCACGTGCCACTCCCTAATCTAATTCACACTTGGTCAGTTGTTTCTAACCATAGCAAGAGATTTTTATACGACACCAGTTATTTTAGAAACTACTGCATTCCATTTTAGAGGAGGAAAATGCAATTCAATTACAACCTTAATGAGAAAGTAGCACTAAACAAAAACTACAAAATCAAACAGGCCTCTCCCAGTTCAACAAGTCAGCCTCCCTGTATAGAACTAAGTCTACTCTGGTTACTCTTATTCAAAAAAAAGAAAAAAAAAAACAAACCAAACCAAATCAAACAAACAAACGAACCCAACAAAACCCATCCAAATCCAGATATTTTAACAATCAATTATTGGTAAGGAAGAGGGAACAAACCGCTTTCAGAACATGAGCTTAAAATAACTGTTTTACTACCTTAAAACTTGTATCAATTAAAAAATACCTTTTTTTTTAGTTACATGACAGGTGACTGTAGTCCTATAAACGCTGCAGATTCAGCTCAAAAAAATAACGTATTTTAAAAAGAACTAAACTGTTGCTGTTTTAAATATTTTTTCCACAAGCCAAAAAAAAGGCCACACTTTTTCTTAAGTGCAATGGAGCTTTCGGTTTGGTGTTATAAGAGGCTGTGCCAAGGTATTAAAGCTGCTCCCTTCCCCCCGTCAAAAAAGAACCAAACACCCACACCTCAAAATAGCTCTTACAAGGTTTCTGAATACAAGTTCTAGAAGCATTACAACCTTGTTATTACAACACATTCATAAATCAGAAAAACACCTCAGACCATTAAGTTTTAGAGATAATTAAAGAACCAAATTCAAAAGAGTACTAATGATAAACAGCACACAAACGATACTCAATGCTCTTGTGGCGTGCTGTTTCGACAATTTTAACATTAATACACCAAGTTTAAAAATCAGTCTGAGACTCTTGAAGCAAACACCTTTTGTATGGTCTTTGTCCCAAAGAATACTCATTCCTGAAACATTGCATTAAGAAGTACATTTTTAATGAAATAGTGGGGGTCTATAGCAAGATCTGATACAACTGAAAAAACTGACATGCTAATGTGGGCCAGTGCCCCTCCATCAAATCTGACAAGTCAGCAAAACCCTAGCTAAGCACAGGCTACATTTACATAATCACAAACAATAAGGTCATGTACAAAAGTAACTAGATAACTTCCCAGGGAGAACTCATTTACAACACCAGAACACAGTTCTTCAGTCCTACTTCATGCAGACATTTTGGTTAGTACAACCAGACTAACACAGAAACTGCACCCTTGGGCATTGAGCTCTCCAAGTTGCACTTTTCTCAAGAAAACAAACTACTGAGCAAACTAAATTAGTGAGCAAACTAAACAGAGAGAGCAACATTCAAGAAAAATTTATCCTCACTTATTGCCTACTTGGATGTTTTTATACTAGCTTTGTTATACCTGGTAGACAGAAAGAGGCAGCCTATTTGACACAAAATTAGATTTATCTCCAATAGCTAGACGCGTGGTTTAATTTACATTTAAAGGTAGACATGCTTTTAAGTCACCTTCAACACAGTTTTGAAGGGAAGATGTAAGTTTTCGAGGTACAGGTTACCGAGGAAAAATGAATTCTTGATAAAGTCCTCTCCTCTCTCTTTTTGAAAACAGTTCAGACCACAGGTCTGATCTGTGTACATTCTGATCAGGTGCAAGAGTCTAAGCCCTTACAGGTTCAAGAAAACAAAATGTAAATTTAAAAATTAGGCTACTCAGTTCTCAGTTAATACTTCAGGCACATTTGTTCATAGTCTGCTGAAAGAATACAACTGAAGTACCTCATTAATTTCAATCTGTCAGCATACTACTGAGCAGTTTGAAACATCCAATTCAGTTTTTTTAAATAATGCAAGAAAACAGGTACAACTCTATTCACTGTCCACAAAGGGGAGCATTAAAATATACAAGTTGTCAGAAAAGAAAATCTAGGTTAACATCATAAAAGTTAGTATCTCAGAAGCTTAAGCAAAAAAAAAAAAAAAAAAAAAAAAAAAAAAAAAAAAAAAAAAAAAAAAATCAGGTCACATTTGACGGTGCAAACAATTACAGGAAATACAGCCTATTCCACATTCAGGAAGAGCCCTCTCTTCCCACAGGTTTGCACTAGTCTGATAAAAACAATTCAGCTTCCTAGTTATTATGATGTGCTCTTTAAACATCCTTGTTAATCCATAGAAGCCTTATTTACACATAACAAGTTAAAAGCACACATACGGAAAAATAACTGCAACCTAAACAAAACGGTAACTTTCACATTTTATGAAAGTAGTTCTTAACAAAAAAAACAAAACAAAAAAACCCGGCTTCCTCATACACTTCTTACATTTAAGCTGATCTTCAGAAACAAAACGTTGCAAGACAGAGACCATCTACTAAGTTAAGCACTAAAATTTTCCAAGCTCAGAAAGTAGGATAGAGTTCAGAAAGGAAAACATGCTTTTGATAATACACACAGCATAGAAATGGCCCCCAAAAAAGGAGATGTACATTCTGTAACCTTACCAGATTAGATGTACTGTTCACATAAACCCACAGGTCCCTTTCTATCTCTTGCCGCACACAACTACAAGAAGTAACCATAGCAGAAGCCAATCTGAGTTGTTTTTAAATACTGGCATGTAACAATAAATAAATAATAATAATAAAAACTACCCTAGCATTCCAGTAGGGAAAGTAATCCCACTTTTTATTTGTTTGAATTCTTAGGGTTGTGACTTTATTTCTTCATTTTGATCAGTACACAAAATTAAAGACAATGGCTGCTTATAATATTATTCTTCTGAAGCATAAACAAAACCTTCAGGAAAATGGTTGTATTGTAACTGAAAAAAAAAAAACAACAAACACCTACCTAAAGGACAAAACAACAAACTAGAAGAAGCAAATCAAATTAGAGGGTGGAAGGGGCAAAGAGGGAACGTGACCCCTGAAACTTTATTTTTAGATTATATATACCTAGATATACACGCACTTGCCCCAAATACTTGGTATTCTCAAGGGTGCCAGGAAACAACTGATGGAACCATGAAACAATACACTTTTCAGTAAGCACATTAACTCCTGCAGACTTTTCTAGCAAACCTGTAGTTCGCTATTACTAAACCCTTCTGCTGAAGGATGTCAGTGGCACATACAGCTCAAGATATTTAACGCAGCCCCCCGCTGGTAAGCAGGATAGGTGTTTAACAGGAAAACAGTCGTTCCAACTTCTCAACTGTTCATTGCTACTGCCTATGTAATATTGCCTGTAAGCATATAATACGTGGAGGTCCATGCAAATACAGACACCTGCACAAATCCACAAGTACTTTGCCATTCTTTGGCGTCTTCCACCAGATTTGATAATTTTACTGCCCGAGTCCGAAGTGGTGCTCGCGGACTCACGCCTCGGAAAAAAAATAACTGGCGCCCCTTAGTGTTCAAATTCTGAAGTCTTGAAGCAATTTTCTAGATTTGCATGAAACTTTTTTTCAACATTCCAAAAAGTTTTCTGCCTCCACAATACTTCCACCCAACTGCCAACGTAAACAGGAAAAGCAGAAAAGCTTAAAGGGATAGCAGGCTTCTTCCAGAGACCATTTAGGAACACAGATTGTATTTTATTTGCTTTTTTTCGAAGAAGAAAGTGAAGAATAGCTCCAACACAGTCCTAAAACTTTGTCAGCAAGAGTCTTGAGAACCCTCGTTTTGCAACTCCAATACTTCACAAACAGACTTCTAGAGTTTTCAGTATTTCAAAATACATGACAAGATTTAAGTATTTCAGGCATTCCTTTTTTTCCTTTTTCAGTGTCCTTTTTGCATTGGGAAATGTTTTCTTCCTTTTGTTCTCTGAAAATAAATCAAGAGCTTCAGGCCTCCTCTGGCCAAATACATAAAAGTTGAAGAGATTCAGAAATTTAAAAATCCATTATCAAGCCTCTGGAAGGCTCATTTGTGCTATATAAAGGAGTCTTCTCGGTCAAGTTTCTTCTTGATGTTTACTGTAAACCTAACTATTCTGAAGAGGTTGTTCACTGTGGTGACCAAGAACGTAAGTTTTAAATAATTTTGCTTTTCACATCCACATTTGCTCCAATATAAATTCAAACTCCTCCAAGTGTCTTGAAAATAAAAATAGACTCTCCCATTATAATGCTTCCCACAGTCTGTATTTCAGGTTTTTTAAACTCCTCTATCATTTATTTCAGAAAGTAGCATTTTCTCGACACGCTATTTTTGTGTCATACTACAGTCGCTATCTCATTTTTACAGTCTTGGCAGAGGGCGGGGAGTTGTTCTACCAAATATAACCCGTTCTTTCATCTTCCGAGGTCAACAACTTCCCAAACTTCTTTTAGCGACGAGGAACACATCCGCAAACAAGAACCCTAACTCAAAATCTTGAAAATCAGTATTTCATACTAAGAATCCCAACAAGTTGGAACTGTATAAATAATTTATGGTCGTATCATACTCTACAAAGCTATCAAATACGATTAAACAAACAGGTCTAACATTCCAGAAAGCCTAGGTTTAAAGTCACACCAAAGGAAATGCCTTTGACAAGAAAAACAAACCTGTGAAGCCGAGTACAAGGCGAATTTAAAATACTAAGAAACAAGTGTTTCACATAATTTTTGATACACAGTGGGTCTGTTACTGTAGTGGGAAAACGTATGGGACACAGGAAGTTCCCAGGTCGCACATTCCTTTTTAATTTTTAAAACGTGATTATTTATTTGTGAAATCTTAACCTTAAACAAAGTTATTACGGCAAAAATTGGGGGTGAGGGGGAACCTCGCCCCGTGCCAGGAGCAAGCGCGGGGCTGGGGTGGACATTTGGCAGGAGCAGACCAGGCAATTTCGTAATCCTTTCTGTTTCCCCCCCTTCACTAAAGTCACACGTAGGAGTCTTTCAAGTTAAGTTTCTTTAAAAGGTAGGGATAGCTGAGAGAAGAATTCGCTCGTTTCCCTTGCGATATAGGAAAATCGTAATTAGTTTGTGGCCAGTTCGGGGTGGGGTAGATCTGGAGCTGAAGAAAGAGCTCAGCCCCCCTCCGCCTTAGTCATTCAAGTCCAAGCAGCTTCCAGAACAGCCAAATCTCGAAACCAAACACCCCCCGCCCCTCCGGCAGGGGCCCTGAGGCCGGGCGGCGGAGCGCTCCGAGGGCGCCGGCAGGACCCCCGTGTCCCCCGCCGCCGCGGAAGGGAGGGATAGAGGGAGGGGAGTGCCAGCCGCCAGCCAGGCTTTCCCCTCCTCCTTGCCTTCCCCCAGAGCGCATTCCTGAGCTCCTCTCCTCGCTCCCTCCCCTCCGTGCTGTAGTTAACCTTCCCTCGTTTAAGGAGATAGTGCAGAAAAGGGTGAAAAAAAGGGAAAATAAGGGGGGAAACCCTCCAGGCAGATCGGCGACCCGTGCGGCCGGGGCTGGCGCTCCCCTCCCACTCTCTCCCCGAGTCCCCCGGCACCGCGCGACGGCGGCCAGGGCGGGGAGAGCCCGCACTTCCCCTTTGTTTTAGGCTCCCCAGCCGGGGCCGGGAGCGTGCGGGGAGCAGCGAGGAGAGCGGAACAGGCCCCAGGCTGTCCCCGTCGACCGGCCGGGCCGGGGTGGGGGGTCGAGCGGGATCCCCGGGCCAGGGGAGGCAGGGCAGGGCGGCGGGGCGGGGGAGGGGGCGGCCAGGCGAGCGCTTTTACCTTCGTCCAGCAG
>VZRX01006643.1:127528-175831 GCA_013398075.1 Notiomystis cincta | reverse complement strand
TCCGTGCTGGCGCTGCCCCGGGCAGGCACGGCCGGCCCTGTCCCCCGAGTGCGCAGCGCCTGCCCGGCCGGCAGCCTGGGCCGGATCCCGGCCCGCTGAGCTCCTTCCCGCCCGAGCTTCCCCGGCAAGGCTGCGCGTCGCCCGTGTGGGTTGTAGGGCAGCGCCGCGTTTTGGTATCAGCCGTGGCTTGTTTGACGGGTTTGGATGGAAGACGTGGCAGAAGCAGCGGTGTCCGGCAGCCAGAACCAAAATTAGCGTGCTCCATCCACTGTAGCCGCTGAGCGCGACGCGGTTGCTTGTACGTATTCCTCCTTCCCCACGCAGCTGCTCGGTGCTCTTCCTTGGTTGTTTAGCACTTCAGAGGCTGTCAGGAAGCTTTGAAGGCGGTTTGCAGTAGCTTGGTAGAGCTTTTGTTACAAAGCTGGATAAAAATCGCTGCAGTTTTCACGTAGCTCGCTGAAAACACTCATATTTCATAGGAGTAGGTATAAAGTCTAGCTATTGTTTGAAGTTCTGTAAAAAATTCAGATGCATTTCAATACATACTGCACAGTATTTGGAGATACTTTCAGTGTTAGGTTAATGGCAATGAACAATACTTCCTAAACTAAAAAGAAACAGACACGTCATCTTGACAGGTGTACAGTGTCATTGGGTATTGTCAAGCAGTGTTAACTCTGCTTTTCCTGAAAGATGTGCATTGATAAAAATGTAGAGAATGCATAGTTGTCATATCAGTAAAAATGCCTTGGATTATTGCATTATGTCCAGTGTTTTTTTTTTTATTCCCCCTTTAAACAGGTAGGTAGAGCTCATTATTTGGACATTGGAGTTTTTATTTCATTTCATGATTTTGTTTGCGTTAGTAGAAATTAATGGTTTATGTAAGGTTAAGTCAGTCTTACTGCTTCCATCCTTAAAAAATGGTATATTCAGAAAGAAAATATTACCTTTGTTATCAAAGAATAGCAGTGTTACAAACCATCTTTTAAAATATAGATTCTTAGTTCATTAATAGCATGCTTACAGCACACCGCAGTATGGTTATGGATGACAAAACAATGCGGTTTCTATTTAGTAACATGATTGTGTTTGCTCTATTCCAGCCTTGTTTAAAGATTGTGACAAGCTAAAATACAACCTTACATGCTTAACAAAATTGCCATCCTTTTGCTTAGCGTAGACCAGTCTGGACAATGATGCGTTTTTGTAGCCCTTTGCTTGCTAATTTTTAACTGGTGAATGAAGGCTCTTTTTAACCCTGAGAAACCGTGTTGTTGAATCCTTCCATTTGGTTAAGGGCATCTGATGAACAGCAAGCTTTCGTCTTAAAATTAGATGAACATAGATGTTGTTAGAATAATTGTTCTGGACTGATGATTCTCATAGTAAAAATAGCATATGGAGACTTTTTTTCAGCAGATTTGGTGCAGCTGTTCCCATACCACTTCATTATTGCTTCCTGCACATAAAGAGTTTCCAGTGCTTGAATATAAGCAGACAATACAAGGTAAGAAATACCAGCAGAAGTCATTGTGTAGTAACACCAGTAACTTACTAATAGGAATAATATAATTTGTCCTAAGGTATTTTGTGCTTATTTAGTGGAGAATGAGATGGTGCACACCAGCACTTGTGGAATCACTCATGCCAGTGCAATGCAAAATTCAAGCTCTAGTTGCTTGATTGTTAATCTGAATTATTATCTCAGTCAGAACAGTAGAGAAATGGAGGCAAAGCTATGTGATGATGCTGCCAGTTTAATTAGGCATAAATGACAGGAAAAGTTCGCATCCTTGATTTTTTCCATAAATACTTCAAAACTCTGAATTTAAGTCTTTAAAAAAAGGCCCTTGGAAAAGCAGAATGTTTTAATAAAATGCAGAAAGCTCATCATTGGTTTCAAACAGGGAAATCAGCATGATATCTTTCTTTAGCAAGTATACAGTAAAAACCAAAAAAGCTACCTGAAAGCCCCTCTCAGCCTACCTTATGTTCTGCTCTCTGCCTTTACCTTCCCACACTCACATATTGTAAAGAAAGGATGTTTCAAGAGTTCTTGGGAGATGTAAGTTGAATTAATTCAGGATAAAGAGCTATGAGAAGGTATACCTCCCATCAAGACTGGCATGACTACAACCTGATCTATTGAGACAGTAGAAATACTAATACTCTCTTAATTTTGCAGCTTTCCCATGCGGGAAGAAGGCTGAGGGGAGGACACGATACAGGGCTGGATAAACAGGTTCTGTGGGTATGAAGGAGAGGTTGTGTGGTGTTGATATCGGGGAAGGGGAGCGGGCAGGGAGATAGAGGTTGCTTACTCTGTTTCAAGATGACTGAGTCCTGTCATCTTGTAAGGTTCTTTAGGTAACTAACTACCCAATGTCTTAACTTCTGTCTAGACACAAGCAGAACTCCCTGTCTTCAGCTCTTGTGTTTTTATCTAGGTAGCCCTTCTTGAATCATGTGTAATCTGTAGTATTCTCCAACAGTTTCTCTTTTAAGGTGAAGTTTTACTGCATTAATCTAATCTTAAAGTTAGAAGAATTATGATAATGCCAGCAGCAGCCTCTGTGTATTACAGTAAAGGCCTGCAATGATCATAAAAAGCAAATTCAATTACTGCTATAATGTTCATAGCTGATAACACCTTTGGAAATAGAGGCAAAGGCTAATGACTACTGGGAAGCATGCTCTTTCAAAAGTGTTGGCTATTATTTCTATTGTCCCTGTTGACCAAATCATAGGCATAGGCCGTTGGATGTGATCAACCTTCTACAATGCTCTCTGTAACAGAAAGGTACCAATATGCTTTATGCAAAGAAGCAATTCTTCACTCCCTCATTAAAGTCACAAGAAAAAAACAAACCTGTGTATGTGATTCAGTATAGAATTGTTCATGGTTGTACAAGAGCATAGCTACTGTAATCAAACAGGCCCAAAAAGCAGGTGAACATCTGAAATACATTTACCTCTGTAAGGTGATGAATGCCTTAACAGAATAAGGTCTAGAGGCAAAGTAAAAATCTCAAGGACCAATTACATGAAAATTCTGAACTGTGTTTGACAACAAAAATATATTTCTATTGACATTAAGGCAAACTGACAGGTAACTTTTCAAGCAGAATCTATAGTAGTGTGTCATTCAGAGATGCTGTAGTGTTCAGAAGGGACATGTCCAAGTATTCTGTGTAATCCCAGAAGAGATAATGCCTATATTTGTCCACTAGTGGTGTTACGTGATTCCTGAAGAACTGAAAGATGAAGGTTTTAAGCACACCTCAGTCTGGAAGGATTCAGATTTGCATCTCTTATACACAAGTTACTTTGAGCTGTACAACAACTGTGAAGAAGGGTGTAGTAACCCACAGTATCACTCCTGGCAGAACTGGCTCTTCCTCAGTCTGGAATAAAGGAGCGCGAAGAAGAGAGACCTTTGTGATTCATCCACTTACACAAGAGAAGGAAGAGCTACATTCTCATTGTTCCTGTGGTTGTGTGTTAATTACACAGTCATTAAGCTGGGGAGAAAAGACAATGCTAAGTAAAACAAAAAAGTATTTTTCCACTTTTGACCTAAATCTTGTACCTGCCAGCTTTCTTGGTAAGGTATGTATTTCCTAAACCTTAAGTCACTGTTGCAGGACACTGTTACATAGATAGGATGGAGGGGACTAAATTCTGCTTTATAAAATTCTAAGCATTTTGTGTAACTCTGAGTAGTTAGGGAGGGCAGGGGTATTTCTGTGTTGGGCTTCACCTTGTCTAGCTGCCAGAGAATTATGCACAGAAAGGATGTAAATCAATATATAGTAGAATGTATTACAGCTGTGTTCAAGATTATCATAGAATGATTGCCTGCCTATGAGACTGCACTTTTGAGTAGATAATTTCCATGGGTTAGCAGTGGCTGTACATGCAATTTCTTTTAAGTGCTAGGCAGACCTTTCTCTAGAAAAGATAGCATTCTAGCTAGGTGTCTGTCTAGAGAGGGTGGTGCTTCTGCTGCGCTCTTGAGAAATCTCTGTGTGTTAAAAAACAAAGTTTAGATCAGCTTCATTTCTCACTCTCCAGTAGGAGATGAAAATGCTCAGGTATGCTGGTTTTATTACAGCGTTGTTGAGGAAGGCAGAAAATGGTGAGAAGGAGGAAAAGAAAAGCAGTATGAAAAGGCATAGAAAAGAAAAAGGTGCTAGCACTTACAGAGAGAAAACTCAATTGAGATACTGCATTGTAAACATAGAATTTATCCACTTTATCATCTTCATAACAGCACTTATATCTAAAAGTGGAGGGAGGCAACACTATTTACAGAACATATTTGAATCCTGTATTTTGAAGGTATGTTTTGCCTCTAAGCTCATTACATTCCTACACCTTATAATTTATAAACACTATTGTTCTAGTGCATTTTACAGCTGGGTTAACAGTAATTGACGCCCTTCCTAGGTCAATAAAAGAAGCCAACTAATCTCTTCAAACACACCATGCACAGTGTTTTCCCAATGTTTCTAACCCCATGCACAGCCCCGTAGCTTCAGTTAGTGTGCTAGGATATGACACTTTCCGATTTCTACAGTGACAAAATTACTACCTTAGCTGTGTAACTCTGTGCTCATGCAGGGGGGAATTTCAAATGGCTTCTGGCCTGTCCTTTTTGGTAGCAATAAATGAGCAGCCTGTGCTCCACATTGCAAAGTGGGAGTAGCGGTGAGTGTATATTGCTGTAAATGCTGCGCAGATCTATGGGGCACTGAACTGACCATTGCTAAATATAATACCTGCCAGTGGAAGTCCAGCTAATGCTCAGTCAAGTTTAAAAGATTACAGTATTATCATATCTGGAAATAAGGAATATTGAGATCTTGGCCATTATTTCAGACATATTTGGGGGGGTTTTTACCTTCTGTTTTGAACTAGATGCCTAAGTTAAAAACTATGCAGGATAACATTCTGTATTTTAATTGATGCAGTCATTTCAACTACAGTAGTGCCCTCAGCAGCTTTTTAAAATTTGCTACATGTAGCTAAAAATACAGTATTTAAAGACATACTTGTAAGATAAATAATCAGTATTTTTATTTTTCATCATAGTGAGAAGGGTTTTCTCCTAAACTATATGATTAAAAACTAAAAATAAATAGTTCATATCTGGGAAATTTGCAGATTTATTTTGGCCACCACAGTGGCAAAGAGCTGACAGCTAAAGAAACAGGTAAGTTTTGTTTTCAGGTGTACCATATTTTGGTAAAATACCAGAGTGTGTTGGTTACTGTAAAATACGAATGCTTTCAATCTTAACTTTGTAAATAGATTTAAATTAGCCATTTTTCTCAATTGTGAGTAAAACAAAATAGAATTTAAAATGCAGCTGAAGCATTAATTTAAATTTTTAACATGGGAAATGTGAATGCGTATGTATAGTGGCTTACACTGTGGGATTGCTAGTGATGTGTTACATATGGTTCTTAATGTTCAATACTTAAAGAGAAGCACTTCTTACAAAAGGAGCATATATTTAACTGGACAGAAAACATCTAAACAAATTATAAGGAAACTTCAGCATTTTTTAAAACTGCAGTAATGAGCAAGAAACATTTGTATTGCTTGGCCTTCTAAAAAAATGTAATTAATCAGTCTGAAAAGGCCAGAGTTTTATTTTTTTACTAGAAGTCTTCTTTTTCTACCTGCTTAAAATACTTTATATTTTCCAAGTCTTTATTAAATGTGAAGCCTTGTTTTAATGGTGAAGAAAACTATGTGGAGCTACAAAGCCATAAGAAAAGAAAGGGACTAAGCAGTACAAATGTTGAAAGCTTCTGGAGATGAGACAGAGTTGCTCAACAGTGTTCATCCGAAGCAAAGGACAGAGCAGTGCTACAGTGGTTGTTGATTATCCACACAAAGACTATTGTGCTTCCATGAAACAGTATGCTCAGAGGCTCTTTTTTTATCTGTCCATTGCTATTTGTGCCTTTCTCTAAAAGAAAATGACAGCGTTCAATTTCTTAATATTTTTTTATGGTCCTTTTTCACTTTAGGAAGCCTAAACTTTGTTTTGATTGTGGATGACTCATTGTCTCCCATTTGTTCCTCCTACCCACAGTCTTTCTGTTGAGTGTGGGAGATTTTTCCTGGAATATAGTAGCCACATATATCTGAATTATCATATGCCCTGGAATCCATTTAACTGTTTTCTACTCTTCAGAAGCTATGAAACACTTTGTAGTCGAATACTTCAAGTTGTTTGGATGAAAGGCATTATAAAAGTGCAGAGAATTATTGCTTAAGCACTCAGACAAATTCAGAATTTCCTCATAGAAACATCATAGAAGTATCCCAAATATCATGCCATCTTTGTTGGAATTTGTAGGCTGGTGCATGGTAAGTCCTTATTTGACTGTCACCAGAACTCAAAGGCCAAGTCATAACAATCAGTAAAACCTGACTCTTGGCTCAAAGCCAAAAGGTGGACATTACTGGGTTGTTTGCTTATCTAGGAGATCTAGCTTGTTTTGAGCTGTAGTCACTTTATATAATATGGTATCATCCTATATAGCTAATGCTGGAACTGATTATGTTTAAAATGAGTTCATTGCTTGATCCTAGTAAGTCACTGTTACAAGTTTATAGGCACAATATAGGATAGGATTCACTTGCCTTGTAGTATTCCACTCGAATCTCCAGTTCACTTTAATCTCATAGTTTTTGTATGGCATTTGCCTGCTCTGTGCAGGTGTGTTCCACACCTTTTGGTTGTGTGGACTGGCCATTGCAAACTGTTGAGCCGTCAGCTGCATCTCACTGTAAACATACAGAAACATTTTCTATTAACCACTTCTGCTCTTAGCATAGCTGGAACAACAGCTTGGGTTCAGGATTTTGACAAGAACCAAATGACTCTGTTGAAGGTAATGCAGTGATTCCCTAGCTTTGGCTTTCAGAAGTGTGTTAATATTTTACATTCATTTAGTCATTGTGTTGGCCAGACCACAGAGTAGAGGTGCAGGGGAATAAGCTGAAAAGTTCTCAGTGATGTAGAGGCAAAATACATGCAAAAATCATTGCAGCTAAGTTTGTAATGTCTGGAAATTATGCTTTACACTGCTGGCCATTGTCAAATTCATACAATTCTTTGTTAATATTTTTAGTGTGGAATGTTTTGCGCTTGATCTCAGATTATGACTGAAATATAGGGAAGTATAACGTATTTCTTATAGATTTATATTACTTCTGTACAGATCCATTCACGTGAGTCTAGATATTCCTGTTTGTTTAGAACATGAGAACTTTCCAATATTTTACAACTTTTCTTATCATTTGTAGAAGCTTTTAAGGACCCTTCTCTGATAAGCAGCTTTTTATTATGGAAGCTATTGTACAGTTAATAAATAAGGGTGATCATTGAGATGTTAATGTTATCTCTTATGGTATTGTATTTGTTTAAAAATGAGTATATGAAAGTTCATGGACAGTTCTTTACCTTTTAGTTCTTTACCTTGTCAAATGGTTAAAGAAAGATGATTACACTTCTTTACAGGTTTTTGTTTTGACAGAACAGGTACGACAACTCTCTCTGGTTTTAGCATGTGCACACCCTACACATCTCAAATCCTGATAGGTCTGAAGAACTGTTACCCTGTCAGCAGAGCAAAGAAATGCAAAAATCAGTTTCCCAGAGAGTATACTCTGCTATTTCATTTTCATAACAATACTGTTTGTATATATATAAACAAATAAATACTTGGTCTGACAGCATGCTCAAAAAAGAACTGGTTGAGGCAAGAACTATATAGGGAAAAAAGGTACTGTTAATTTTTGTTCTAATGTTTTGATTAAAGAAGGTCAACATGAAAACAGGTATTAATTAATCCAAATTAGACAGCCTTCCTTCTTCCCGCTGTAGAAAGGTCTGTAAAGTTCCTGTTATCTGGGAAGCTGGCAAACCATTTCTCTGCTAGAGGTGAAAGGAAGGCACTGCTTAAGTTAAAGCATTTCCCCATCTCTCGAATTTTTCTACTTGGTTTTAAGAAGTCATGACCTAGCCAATTAGATGGCAAATTTTCAGGCCAGAAGGCGGTCTTCCCTTTAGCAAGTCAATTAAAATATACATCCCTACTTTGGTTTTCCTTCCAGGTAGTCTATTTATAGCTATCAATCTGATTTTCATTACTAGAAGCATAATTAATCCTTTATCCCATTGTGAAGTTTGTGTCCACCTGTCTTACAGGTTCATAGCAAAATCAATTATCCCTCTGGCTGCAGATACATCTTGGTGCTTCATTAGGAATTTGTCAGTGTAGGTGGAGTCCTGTGTGTCAGAGTGACACAAGGTGATGAGTGAGGGAGTCAGAGCAGTTTGCGTGCTTGAGCCTGTACCTATTGTCACATTGGTGTGGTCACTGACAGGATTTTGAGGGGGTCTGGTAACAAAACCAAAAACCAACCAACCAAAAAAATAAACCTCTTTGGCTGAGTTCATTTAAATAGGAGACTGAAATAGAGATTAATTTGAAAACAGTGTGCTTGGACGTTTCTGTTTTCACAAGTCCATAATAGAAGATTAGCAGTGTAGTAAGAGAAGTGGTTGTTCTGTGACTAAAATGACCATTTTGCATGTAGCATTTATGTAACTTTGATGTAATTCAACTCATCTGACTGATGTGGAGTTTGATTAATTCAGTAAGTTACACATTTCATTCTAAGTTTGTCCTCACAAAAAACAAAACAAAACTGTTTTGGCTGTTAATGATCAAGAATTTTTTTTTTGGTGAAATCATTATTTGTGTCTGATAGTAGACTTCAGTGGTCTTTATGCCTTTTTGGCAGAAAGAATATCTAAAAACAGCAATTGTAGGTTAGATGTCCTTTTATGTAGATGGTATGATGTATTCACTCAAAATTAATTTATCTCAGTTCATAAAAAATTAATGTATTACACATTTCCTCATTTTTAAAAATTAAAACATATAAAAACATCTTAGAGAAGCCTAAACTATTCTGTGCCTATTCACTTGTGAGAGTACACTAAGTCCTGAATTTTCCTGGTGATCTGTTTTTTATCTGTAATTTTTGACAGTGTTTTTCGTTAGAAATAGTAGACTTTTATATGTAAATATATACAACCCTTGGTCCAAGTCATATGGGTTTCTAGCATGCTTTAAGCTACATTATGATGTAATTACCTCTCATTAATTGTCAAATTACCTAAAATTGCTTTTCATATAACCCACTCGTCCTTTTATGTATATATTTTAAGTTTGTATGTCAGTGTGTGGACCACAAGCAGGTAGAGAAATTTCTCCAGCTTCCTAAAGGTGAAGTATTTTTCTTCTCCTGTGGCAAAATTACCCGACAGAAGCAAACCAGGCTCAAGCTCGCACATCCTTTGCAAAGGCAGGCTGGGTCATGCGCAGAGCAGAGCCAAGCAGGGAGACTGAGATTGTATTGACAAGAACAAGATGAATGGCCCCCTGGAGACTATGGGGTTTGTATGCTCGTTTCCACCACCTTTTCATCCTTTTGTACCCCCTTTCAGTTCATATGCAGATTAACTCAAACCAAGTCCACACTAAATACTCTTTTTCACTTTGGTTTTGGAAGGTAGGTGGAGGATCTAAATATTTATGAGGCTTTTTTCCTCTGGTTTATGATGCACTCTTGTTGAATGTTGAGGAATTACGTTAATGAATGCATGCCTGCACACACAGACACAGAAACCAGGCAAAAGGAAAAAAAAACCACACAAAGCATTGTCAGGTCTAATGTCAGCGCTTACTAAAACAGTTCCCATTAAAAAAAAAAAAAAAAGGAAAGAGATTTAAAATCCATTGCCAGTAGAAAAATAAATTGTATGGCTGAGTACAAAAGAAAGAACAAAGTTTCATCTTTGCTCTCCTCAGCTGTAAATGAAACTCTTGTTTCAGCTCTGAATAAAATTGAAATAAAACATGTTAATTGAAAAATGAGAGCTTGTCTGAAGTCTTAACTGGATTTGTGTTTTCAGTAATAAAGAAAAGACCAAGCTTCAGTCCTGTACAAGTTTCCTTTAACACCAACAGTAATAAATATGATATTTTTGGTATGATACAAGGTGCAGTTAAGTATACTTTAATTAGACTTCCAAGTCAGCTAATTAAATGACACTGGTTTTGCCATGATTTTGCTGAGTTCAGTACACTTATTCAGGAGAGTTAGTTTTTATGAGATAGGATTTTTATGAAAACTGAGGGGTTTTTTTATTAAATAGAATATACTGAGATTGTAGCCAGATATACCAGAATATTAATTTATTTTCAGACTGGTTAGTTCAAACCCATAACTTAAGGAACATGTTTTCTATAGATGGAAGAGTAAAAGGCATTAAAATACTAGTACTGAAACATGGGCATATTAATTCTTTTAATACTACATTGTCAAAAAGAGTTGCCTCTTCAATTTAGAATTATGTTGGCCTTCCTCCCACCTCCTTTTATTCTCTGGTACACACATGGCTGTGCCAGACAGGGCCACAGCTCACACAAGTGGGACAGTAAATTTTGCATTCAGGGAGCAGAACAAGAGATTTTAAAATGTGCTTTTGTGCTATAATTTAAAAACCTACTAAAGTAATTGCAAAATAGTAGCCCTTCAAGTGCAATAATATTTCTCTGTCTAGACTCAGTTTTTCATACTAACAATATGCCTGTCTGAAGTTCATAAAAGATTATCCTAATAAATATGTTTATCTTTTTATGGTACTTTGTTCTGAAGGTATTCAGTTTCATATGTAATTCAGTAAAGCCATCTATATTTCATTTGTTTTAAACTTACTGTTTACGATCTTAAAACACTGATTTTGCTCTTTTCAATGACTTTTGCCTGTTACTTCAGGCAAAAGGGTTAAATGAAACAATTTGTTAAGCAGATCCCAAAACAGTAAAGCTGTATATGACCTAATAAAACATTAGTATTTAACTTGCTTCACTTTTGTTTAATCTGTTATCCTTTAGCCAAAATCTCCCTCTTGCCCTTTTTTTCTATAACTCTACATAGCCAGTTGTGATCACAGATACAATATTAGGTATGGCTGAAGTACTTTAACTCTTCAACTGTGAATTAAAAAAAGAATCTCAGGGTTTTTTCTCAAATGGTGAGATTTCAAATTTACCTGGACTTGTGCATCCTGGGCAAAATGAATCACGTGTTACCTTAGCCAGACACACTTGCACACCTGTATAATGATGTGCCTCTTTTTCTCTGCGAGTGGATTTGCAGGAAGGGGAAGCAGGACTTTATTCTATGTACACAGGTACAGCACACAGTGGACTAACAGGCAAGTGGAAAATATGCATCAAGCTGGTAAATACTGGAAGAAAAGAGCATCAGGGAGATGATGTACTTGAATAAGCTTTGAAGGAGGAGACAGGATAGAGGCAGGCATAGCAAAAAGCTTTTATTTGGAGGACAGTAAGAAAAAAGCCAAAGTTCAGACAGTCCTTGGCTTGAGCAAGGGCTTTGGGGCTCCATTTAAGCTATTACCAGTCCCAAAGAGAGGAGATAAAAAATAGCACACCAGCCAAGGTCCTTTTCTGGGATGAGAAAGGTGGATGACCTATATGCCTAAGTCAGGGAGCAGGCACATCAGAGTCCTGTAAAAAGCTTTCATTTATAACACCACACATACACAATAAGTACCCACACATACACAAAAAAAAAAACCAAAAGAAAAAAACAAAGATGAGAAGCCTGAGCTAAGCATCATCCACATCTGCCTGTCAGCTGTACCTCTGACCAGCATGCTGATGGTAAGGAACAGCTGCCTTCTCCAGCCCAGAGGTTCTAGCTAACTCATATTCCTTAAACAGAGTACAGGACATAAACTAGTTACCTAGGCTGAGTGCTTCACTTCTTCCACTGAAACCAATCTGTATCCACAGATTCTAACCTGGTAGAACAATCTATGCTTCCAGAAGATGAAAACGCACAAATTCAACTGTGCAAATACAACACCAATGCTTTCAGTGCATTCTTAAAGGCAAGACCATGGGCCTACCTCTAGTGGTGCTCTCAGGAGGTTTTGCTTCAGCCAAGGGTAGCAGCACATCCCTCACTTTCTTGAGAGCTGCACAACAGATCCAGACTTTGGGTCCCAGTGCAAAATCCTAACTCCTTAAAAAAAAAAAAACAATAAAACAAAAAGGCAATGGAACCGATTATAAGGATCCAAATTATCACTAATCACTGTCAAGATTACCAAACAGGTTAAAATTTTCAACAATAGAAGCTCCTCTTTGTTTGTACTCTACATTTTCTACTGTTTTTTTCTTCTGAATTTGTTCAAATTCAGAAATCACAGAATATGTAAGGATTAAAAAAATAATAAATTAAAAAACCCACAACACACACCACGGGAAGCTGCAGGTAAGTTCTTTCAATACTCAACTTTTGTGGTGAACACCAAAAATGAGCAAAATTCCATTTTCCTGAGGCTGATTCTGAAGCATTGTCACATTATATCTGAAGGCAGTGGGGTGCAGCCATGTGTTTTGAAGAAAGAACTTCCATGAGTCCACCTAATCTTGAGGCTGAGATCTTTCCAAATGGCATCCTGCATAAATTTTCCTCTTTTTTTTCCTTCCCAAAAAGAAATTTCCTACAGCTGAATTACAGCATTCTAAATGGAGTCTGCCACCTGCCTAAGCTATGAGAAGTCTAGCTGTTTCCATACTAGTGTGACAGGGTCCTCTCACAGATGGAAGGTGTATCCTCACGGATGGCACTGAACCAAAAGGGAATCTGAAAACCAGTTTCTTTTGGTGTGAGTGATGTACAGGCTTACAGTATTTGTCTTTGGTGCCCAAGCAACTGGATTGGATGTAAAACACAAAAATTGTCCCTCTGTGCTCACAGATGCCTCAGTTTCTGCTGAGAGATAGACTAGAGCTCGTAGCATGCAAGTACAAGTGCTGAAGCCACAATTACCAAAGTGCTGAGAGGTCTCACATAAGTCCTTAGACAACTTCCTCAAATGACAGGTCTACAAAAAAACCTCAACAAAACTCTGCAAATTTTCTCAAGTCACGGGTGATGCATGCTTTTTTCTTCTCATATACAGAAGCAACATTCAAATTCATGGTTCAGATTCATAAGCACAGTTCTATTAGGACACCCCAGCTAATCTAATTTCCAGAAATATCTTTCAGACACTTAACCTTCATTAATTAATTCGTGAGGGAACCTGAGCCCGTCTGTAGACACAAAGAATCACTACCTTGGGCACAGAACTCCTGTAGGGCTTAAGTATCATAACAGAAAGGCTGCGAGATGCTGGTAGAATTAAACTGAACATAATTCCTCTCTCGTACACAAATCAGATTTCTTCACAAATCATCAAGAGGTTCGTGGTTGTTCTTCAGGCAAAGAGCTTCCAGTATCAACAAGTGCCGACTTAGGAAGGAAGAAAATGGATTTGGGAGAGTTCTATTCTCCAAGCACAGTATTTTTTTATCCTGCTTTCTCATGTTTGAATTTCTCAGTGCAAAGGGGTGGAAGGGCCAAAGAAGAGGTTTCTGTTTGGCAGCTGTTTTCTTACCTGCTACTTTTGCCAGCAGAATCTTCACACTTAATAGGTACAGAGTGATTATTTGAAAGTCAAAAGATGATACAGGCAAAAGCTGCACTTATTTAAAGAACGGAATAAACTGAGGAGTCTATGCTGTTATTTCAAGAATAAATATTCCATTTCAGAACATAATAATTTGCCTCTATTCCATTTCTGACATTTTTAAGCAATTACCATTGCTAACTTGTTTGTCAAGGATTTCTTTGTCAAAGTCTGCAAATTTTTCATTCAGAAACTATTGAATATCAGGAATTGAATAAATGAAGGAAGTTTACGGAAATGTCAAGCATTATTTCTTCCTAAAGATCATTTAGTTTTCCTAAACTGTGGGGACTGAATTTGTTACCAAGTCTGCGAATATAAATGCTCTTAAGTTTAGTATTAATTACATTATCTAATTTGGGAGCATTCTAGAATTTATTATTGAATCAGCTATCTTTAACTTTTTTCATTTGTCAAAAAAAAAAAAAAAAGCATGTCAAAGCTGGAAACTAATCAATTAACATTTTGTGATATTTGTCTGAGGAAGATAAAAGGGCTTGTTTTGTTCTTTAAACACTGCCTTAGTCACTTTACTAGAGTGATTTTTAAGAATAATGTCATCTGAATAAGGGTAATGATCCAGAAAGACAATGAAATGAGACAAAAGAAATACGAATTTTATGTCAGCTTTTGATACAGATTTTTTTCCGCCTCTCATCTAAAAAGTTTAACAAACAGAACCAAGATCAAGCTGCGACCGTAATGCTCCTCATCCTGGGCTGGCTGTGTTTATACTGTTGAGATTTCATCCAACACAGTGTGGCAACTTATCAAACAGTGCCTGGCAAGTCTTTGGGAAAGTGTTTGCCTTGAGGAAAAACCGTCCCAAGGCTCTACTGAACAGCACTGCCACTGGGATGCGTTCCCTGGCACCGCTGAATTTCTCAGTGCATATGTAATTCCCAGGAGTTTGATCAGATCAAGGGACAGTTCTATCACTAAGTGCCCCTTTAGTGGGGAATAACTATTTTTCCTTTCTTCCTCTCCTTATCTGCTACATCTATTTGGGCCATGATATCACTGGCAAAAGTAATCTCTCCCCATTATGTGTAAACCATCTATTACAGGCAGATCACAACTTTAATTTGAAGTTATTACATACTATATTAATTAGAGTAGCAACAAAGAGATTGCTGAAATTTCTTAGAAAAATCTGATAAAGGAAAATCTGTGTCTCCCCACACAAATATATATCTATTTCTGTGTGAATCTGTCAGTATACTAATATACAGTAGACGTGTGTATATATAATTTTACATATACTATGTAAAAGAGTTCTTCATTAATGCATCACTTTGCCAGCAGAATTAAGATAACAATCTATTATACAACTTTTTGACAGATATTTTATAGCTAGTTAGATAAGCTTATACTTGCATTATGAATGGCTCCTCCAAAAACCTGGACATAGGCATATGATATTTCACTCAAAATTGACAGTATTTCCCAGAAAAAAACCAAAGATAGCTATTCTCTGATAGTATTTTAAATTATCTTTTAAGATCAGGTTACATACCATACTATTTAAATTATAGCACCAAAAACTCCTCCTTAATTAAGGATGAAGCTAAGAATAGAGATGAGAGATAGAAAAATAGATTCCATGCCTGAGACAGATATTTTAATGGCTATATCTTGGCAGTGAATTTCCCTCTAACACTGGTAGCTGCACATGAAACAAGAGAGGTAGTTAAGGAAACAGCAGAGGATAACACTAGGTGCACAAAGAGGGACTTTGCACAACAGTGCAAGACAAAGAAAACCAACCTCGTAAATTGGAAACTGGGAATTCAGAAACCTAAAAATATTTTTTCTTTTCTTCTAAGAATCATAGTTCCAAGTAAAACTGGGCGAAATAACCACAAAATATGCAAAGTAGCTGTCTAATCACACTTAAAAATGGCAATCTACAAATACCCCAGGCTTCTTTTGGATTTACCAACTGCATTAAGAATGTGCATTTAGTACCAGCTATCAACATTTCCAGGAACAAATGTATTAAATAGATATTACAGTGTGTGGCAGAATTTTCTCACCTGATGGCAAATTATGTGACTTTGCAGACTGATACAGAACCTCCTCCCTTGGTCCAGGGAAAGGAGACAAATATAAGTGATTGAGCCAAACACTTACTAAGGCCCTTCAGACCTGATTAAAGTCAAATTTCAGGAAACATTTAATATAAAATATGTACAGAAACACAACCTTAATTAGACACACATGTCTCTCAAGATATCAATAAATGTTTCCTTTTTGATAAGTCTGATTTAATAGACTGCAACAACAGGAATGTTTCTGAAACATCATTCAAGGAAGTGAGAAAAATAAACAAGCTCAAACATTTAAAACTCAACACCAATTAGCAGACCATTTTTTCCAAAAGAAATCTGAATTTCAAGTTTATTTAGGTTTAGTCGAACACAATAAAGACTTTGTTTTTTGAATAATTGGTTTTGAGACTTGAGAAACAGCTTCTGGGTGTTGGTATCTTCATTCACAGAAGGCTACATTAGCAGCACAATCTGTTGGATGCTTTAAGTTTTAGCAGTGAATAAGAAAATAAATTTAAAGATGGATCTCCCCGTTTAAAGAGGTTTTGTGTCTGTTCGCTCTTACCTTTGGCATGAAACAGAAACTGAGAGGTCAGAAATGGGATCTTGCCTTGTGCAGCTGCCTGGTGAGAGCACCATGTTCAGCTTGACAATGTGGGTTCTCAGCTGGGCTTGGCGCCTTAGGGAACCTCAAAGCAAGAAATGCACAGCACATACTTTTAGCAATTTCAAGCAAAGCAAGTTCACAGAACCACTTGCACTCCCTTTTGGCCCTCTGCACCACAGAAAAGTGCTTAAAACTCCAGGTTGCTTAAAACTCCAAGAACAATATTCAATTATCTCTTCTCATAAAGGTTTCTGCTCCAATTCAGACACGGAGTGTTTGATTTGTGCTGAGCAGTGCCTTGCTGGTTGTATTTCAGAGGTGATGACAGAAGGAAAAACTGTCACAAAGACAGACTTGCAGGAAGAAATGAGGACCCACTGTGTCTCCAAGCATAGGAGAGGACAGGGGGGAAGGTTTGTCTGGAGCCAGTAAGGGGTGTGAAATAAAGTAGTGACCCTAAATCTCACATCATACCACGACTGTTCTGGGAAGAAGCCCAGGGCTGCAGAACTAGGAGATCTCTTTACTCTAAAATTATTTTCTTGCCAGCAAGGAAGAGGGGAATGAGCATTCCTACATGAGTGAAACCTGTCAGAACACTTGTCTGCATCTGTTACTGATATTGATTTTCTCAGAATAGTTTCCTGAGTATCAGTGGGCTCAGCTTTTCCGTATGAGAGTAAATGGCCTCAGTTATTCTGCTGCCATGGGAGGCGAAGCAAATAATGACCGTTGTTCAGGTTCTTGTAATTCAAAAGTAAGAATATTTGAGCATAAATGCAATAGTGGATTTTTAATGCTGCCAGTTCATGAAAGTAGGTAACACTGTTTTTTGAAGTAGAGAGGAAATTCAAGCCCACCTGACATCAATGAACAACTTGATTCAGTGACACCAGGATTTCATCCCTAATTTTCCAGAAAAATTATTAAAATTACAATATCGCCTTGAAAGGAGTTTTTCTTAAAAAACAACAAGAACAACAACCTAAAAAATATTTTTAATTCAATAGATTCTATTTGGATGGTTTAAAAATTGTGTCTCATAAACAGTGTCTGATATGTACCATAAAAAGGAAAGATTTCATCTGTATTTCTGTTTCTGTTAAATCAGATATTGAAACATGCTGAAATAAAATATCCCAGAATAAGCAGCAGCAGAAATCATAGAACTTAAAACACCAGAAAAGTTCACAATACCATAAACTGCAAATAAACTGAGTCTCAAACTCAGCATTTCGTATTTTTTCATGACATGACTACCTATTTTTAAAAGACATAAAATCAAAAGCATAAAACACTTTTTAAAAGTTAAGAAACATGCAGATAAGAACTGAGACATTCAAATGTATTATCAAAGACAACTGATTTTTAATATATACTGCTATATTACTGATTATACCACACCAAAAAACCCCTTCATTTTTAGGAATGGTTTTGCTGCATTAAGTCAGTGGAAGTGCCCACCAGGCTGTCACAGTGTGCTCAGGGAAAGAGGCTGGCTACTGCATCATATCCCAGCAGGTAGCCTCTTTTAAATAATTTGTACATGGTGCTGGTCTGTGTGCATAATTCCCTCCAATCCACTAGAACACTGAAGTGGCCAATGCCATCAATGGGCCCTTTGATGATGAAGAAGGATAGGGAAAGAAAGATGCCCTAATTCAGGTAGTTCTCACTCCTGAACTCTCTCCCTCATAAATCTTGAGGGGAAAAGGCTCTGTTGATGAAAAGCTTGTTTTCTCAAAGGTAAATGGAAGAAAAAAGAACATGCAGAGAAGACATTACTCAGGATCAAAATGTACAAAGATTTGTCCTGCGTCTTTCCTTGCCACCACCCCAAACAGGTCAAGCCTTCCAAAATTTAAAAACCACTGAGATGACTTTACCACTTCTCAGAGAAAACATCAATCTCAGTAGATGTGAGTTAGATATTTTTTTATTTGCTGCCAGAAAAACTTAAGTATTCACTGATATCTGTGATTCACTTAAGGAAAAAGAGCGTGAACTGCAAACAGAAAGAAAGGATCAAACTAATGCTGTGGGTGCCAGGTCACCTGCAGAAGAAAGCCTTTCCCAAGACACTGAGGGAAACATTCGGCAGTGCCTGTGGGAATCAGGAGCTATAGAGAGAAGGAAATGACTTAGCAGATAGCTTTGGTGCCTCTCAATATCGGCAGCAGCAAAAATGTAACATGAAAGTAGAAAAATGCAAAGAACTGAAGCAAAGAACAAATTGAACCCAAGAGGAATTCAGAGGGTGGTGGCGAAGGGCACTTGTCGTGAATGGGACAGAGCAGCCACAGTAAGGAGGTGATAAACAGAGTGCCAGAGGCATGACGGCATGTGCTGTGGAAAATAAAGTTTGTAACTGCAGACATTTTAAGAATGCATTCATTCACTGAATACAGTGTAAAGCACAGAGGCACACAATGTCTGGAGGGCCAGAGAACTGTTCCTCCCTGAAAAGTTAACCCACTTTGTCTTTAAAAGTTACTTTATTTTTTTTGTGTTGGACCATACCCAGATACACATCACTGAAACTTTCACCCTGTTTTGCTTCTTTTGTGCTGACTAGAAAAGTTCTATAACTTTCCATGTAATTTTTTTTACCTGTGCTTCCATCACTAGCAAATCTGTAAATAAACTCCTTGAGACTGGGTCTTGCATATAGATTCAGAGAGGTCACTAAGAGCAATGCTAACCTTCTATCCTCTGCTACTGCTTTGCTTATTATATCACATAAATAATTCACTAGACCTAGCGTTCTCTGTTCTCCCACCTACAAAGGGCATATTTCCTCCCTTTTCCAATGCTCCTGTTCCTTCTTCTGTTCCTTTAATACACATTTCATCAAGTTCCTTTTTCCTCCTTAACTTAATCTTCCACTACCATGCTTACCTCTAAAATAAATATACTTTTTCCTTAGCTTTCCTTAACTTGAATTTACAACTTCTTCACAGTTCAACTTCCCACCTTCCTTCTGCCTCTCAGTTCCAGAGGATATCTTTAAAGCCTCTCAGGTGGATACATCTTCCTTATTCATTTCACCTGCTACTCCAACTTCAAGAAAGTTATGCAGACAATTAAATCTACTCAGTTTGCTGTTCTTTCCATATGTCTCAAAACTCCTGATTTTCTAAGCTTTCTGCATCATTTCTTTCCTGCCTAATTATCCAGGGTTGTCCTATGGAGCCGCTCCACATGCCACGTGTCCCCTTGTCCTGCATTAATATCCACTCTTTTCTTATGGCTGGTACAATTGAAGTGTATATTTTGACACACACAGTGTTATAGTATTCCCTCTTTCTATTTTGCTGTGTTGAGCAGACACACAAAGGTTTCAATTAACCTGTAAGCTTGTCAGGACAAGGATCTTTCTTGCCTAAACTAGAAAGGACCTTTTAAGCACATAACAAATGCAGAGATTTTGGCACTATCTTATTTCCAGAGGCCTTATTTTGTGGAAAGTAGAGCTCAGTGCTTCCCCTCCTCCCCCATCTTCACTCTGCTGTCTCTCTGATCCATTTGGATCTCCAGGCATAAACATGGTTTCACCAAAGTTGTTTTGCAGCTCCGTAAAACTGCATCAGACCCAAAGAAGTGTAGAGGTTTCTGAGTGACCGTCCTGCCTCATACAGCAATACATCCTGCTGACTGCTCTGTTGTAGTGTACCAAAAATTTAAGTGCACATCTTATCCCAGCTACCTCTACTACAGAGTTTAGTTAGTGGAAAAGTAAGGAGAAATGGCAGTGGAAATTAAGAGAAATATGTGCCTTGTGACATCCTTCCACAAAAGCTTTTTTATCTTTCCTACAATTAAAATTATATCTTACTAATATTTTGAATGTTTCTCAATTAAATCTTGTTACAAAATTCTGTGTCTTTGTATCACAGAGAAGAACAATTAAACTGAGGTGTCAATCATGTTGTGGAATGGCACCTTCACTCTCAATCTTTCATTCCACTATTCAGTAAAGTCTGTATCTTGCTCTACTGAATACTGAGAGAAGGAATTCAGTGCAGCATCTACATAAGCAAAGATTAGAGCTGTAGTTTGTATAAACGTATTACACAGCATTGCAAAATGAAGGCAAAATTTAAATAATCTAGAACATTTCTTTCAAGGCATACATTACACTTAAACAATTAATTTTTTCTGCCAATATTTTTGCAAAAAAGTTGAATTGCTTATTATTGCAGCCTCTTCCATGCATCAAATGGAATCCCAATCCCATATTCAGTTTCTCTGGTTTTCCAACAACATTGCTCCAATATCCCTCCCAACCATATACACATTACTCCATAAGAACAGATGGAGTTTATGCACAACTGGCTTTTTTTTCCCTATAACAAATCAAAACGAGCAGCCAGACAAGACAGAAATTTGCTGAAATTCTGAATTCTTTCTGCAAGTTTAAAGATTTTATAAGTTAACATTCATTGATTATACAACATCCATGCTCACAAGCATCTGTTGGCTGCATATGGGAGTTTAGACAAACTCCTTTTCTTATACTACTGCAGAAAATAAGACACAACTTGATCAAAAGAGAAGTGCTGCAGCAGCTGCTTGGAGGATGAGCTCTCTGCTCCACTCTGAACTGGGGCAGAAACAACCAGTAAGAGAGGATGTACCATATCAAGCACACTAAGAACTCAGGGACAGATATGATAAAGCCAAATTTTCCCATCTGGGCAGAAACAAGGGGAGTTATAGCTGAGATTCAGCTCTGGCAACTTACAGGAAGATTATGAGCAGTTCATAATAAGCAGAAGTTTTTCTGGCAACTGTTTCGTATGTTTATGCAGATAATCTATCCATTTGGAAAACCTGCAGACCTGGTATATTTAAGGCTCCTGAAACTCATGGATTTATTCCTAATCATTGGAAGACATGCTTATACATCACAGATCTTCATTAGCAGAATTTTAGCCTTCAGATTTCTGCCTCCAGCCTCAGCTGCTTGTTTCAGTCCATTCAGCTCTGTGAACACTGGAAAAGATGAATAAATCCTGGCTTATATTCTTTCCTTTTCCTGACTATCGAAAGTTCAAATCCAGCCATTAAACATGCAACATTTACTTAATGGCATGCTTTGTTAAGGAGTACTGTTCAGTCCTTTTGAATATGCCAAAAACACAGGAAAACAACTTAAAAAAAATTAGGAAAATTACTCTGACTCATTCAGTTTCTTTCCTTTTTTTCTACCATGATGAGACACTGAGCTGTAGGAATGGATGCTTCCTGGAAGCACTAAGGAATTCTTATCACCATTAAATATATCACTACCTTGGGCTATTTATTTTCTCTCAGGGTTGGAATTAACAGTCTTTTAGGTTGCTCTCCCTAAAGGAGAAGAGAGAAAGAGAGGAACATGCTAAAGAAATAATAGTAAAGTTAAGAAAATATTTATCACTGAGAAAAAAAAAATCCCACCACTCCCAACAGCAGAAAGACAGACAGGCATTAATTTAAATCAATAAAAGAGCTGGGTTCACTTGTCTTCACTCTTTCTGGTTTCCTGTCCTGAGTTGAGAGAACATTTTTCCCTTTCTCATCTATGGTGCCTCTTTCAGATATCTTCATTTCTACTCTTGCCTGAGCCTAGTCCTGACTTCAAACTTTCCAAGTATCCTATCTTTATTTTAAAAAAAACCTTTTCTTATATGAATTTCAAGCCATCTAATCAATTAACACAATAAAGTTAAACTCACATAGACTGGTTTTCAACCACCACTTGAAGTTCACTATTTCTGTTTCAGACCTGAAATTCAAAAACATTTTTCCAAAAATATCATTTGGTCTAGTAAAAGAGATTTATTTCCTCTCTCTTGAAAGGAGCTATTCTTTTGTGAACACTACTACCAGTGTGCTCTTGGACCCAACCTTTCTATGGTGCTGTCCTGTGCTATATATTGTATTTCTCTAATTTACAATGTATATTACTCAAAACCAACACCTTGACTATTATAAGAATTTTATCAAGGATGCTCCACAAATAACAGTACTGTAGGAGATCAGTTTTGTCAATGCTTTGCTAAAATTTGGTAGAGCATTTTGCTTAACAGTTGTACAATAATGGTTTCTTTGGGACCAGCCTGATCCAAAAAAGCACATTCAGAGTTTGCATCTAGATTTTAGAAGACCCCAAAGTTCAAGACAAATTCCAAAGTCAGGGTGTACATTTGTATTTTCACACTCCCCCCAGCACACTGTAGCTCCTGCAATGCCGTACAACAGGATTAATGGCTTCATTTCCACCCAATTTATTTTCTAATTCCATCTGGCTTCGTTTTATACTTTCACAATCCGGTGACTTTGTTGACACTGCAAGACAGTACACAATGTTGTGTTTGGATGCTGCAATATATTACAGAATTCAGACAAAAATAGAAAATGGCAAAGCATGTGCAAAAGTCATCTCATAACTTTGCAAAGCCATTCTGGGTTTCTCTTAGGCTGGATAGTATTTTACTTAAACTGTTGCAGAATATGCATCAGTATTTTTTTGCTTTAAATAGTGAACATGGTCTGCTTAAAATAATGTTCCTATTTCAATATAAACAAAGCACAGCCTCTATACTTTCTACATTTAATCCATTGTAGTGTATAAGAGGGATGGAGAGAGATTGGAGAAAATTTGCTCAGCTTCTGTTTCTTGACTTCCAAGATCTTCCAAGGTCTTTTACAAATGAATGAGAAAAAGAAAAAAAAAAGTCTTTGTATGTAGAATCTGCTGGGTGCTAATTTGACATGGCAATGAGATGAAAGTTGGATTCATGCTAGTTTCAACATCAGAGGATTGGAATGCAGCCTACTTAGCATAGAAGTCAAACAATTCACTGGCAATAGATTGCTTTCCACTTCTAGATCTGCTAAATAAATAGAAAACTAATTAACAGTGTAGTATGGCAGATGTAGCAGGCTTGAATTTCATTAGAGCACTGGCTAAGAACTGAAAGAATCACAGAGTCCAAGTGTGTAATGAATTTTTCTTACTGTCTTCTCCATGGGACAGACAAGATACTATTTGTGTGCCCCCTGCATAAGAATTCTTTGATACATTTTCACGTAAAATAAGAATCAAAGTATAAGCCCTTGAAATTATGCAAGTATTCTTTTCATTTCCCATAAAATAGCTTTGGTTCTGTAGCAGCAGCATCACATTTCTTTGCCTTGTACATTTTTGGTTCAGCTACTTAAAGCTTATTAAATATGTTTTTCACAGAGCATTTTTCTGTTTCATTATCTATGCTTCTTTTTCCCTGATAAAAAGTGATAATAGGTTGTATTTCCTGTAGTGTTAAGAACAGGAATCACACAAAGGAATATCTATACTCACATTCTGAGAGGAAAAAAAAAGTTAAAGCATTTATTTTTAGACTTTTCCTCATAAACACACATTAAACTGAACTTCCTATATCCAGAATTGCATAACCAGATTTGGCAGTATTAATTAACAATAAAAGTAGTGTTTTGTCCCATAAGAATCAATAAGATAATTATGTTACTTAGGAAATGGTAGTCATATGATTTTGCTTCAGTGCATAATAAATAACATTAAGTTCTGTGCAACAAAAAGGTTTTACAGACCTAACCAAGCCCTAGGACCTGTCTGAAATTCATCCAGGAAAGCCTGATTGAAGCCCTGTAGCAACTACTTGCTTTTACTAACTCTTAGGAGTATGTACATATGCTTGCTAACACATACTCATTTCATCCAGTACATGAATTCTTCAGCAGTATATTCCCAGGATGTAGTTTTGGGCTGGCATGCAGGAAATACCAGGACCATTTCTGTATTTTAATATTTGGACCTTGGAACACTTCTGCCACACTCCACATAGCTTCTAGGCAAAAAAAAAAAAAAAAAAAGAATTAAATGTCTTTCAAGTGTCCATTATAAAGCTAAGTGCTGTACATAAATATGCATGACAGGTCATTATTGCCAAGAGATGATTCTTAAGAGGTTCAAGTGTCTCTTACCAAGATTTTCCTCCTAGCTCTATGGCAGTAAAGTGAGTATTCAAAGGTGTAGTCGCATCCCTAGAATCTGATTTCAGTCTTTTGGCTCCTACCCCTTCTATTTTCTTGCAGGGTTCTCTCAGTGATCAAACATACACTCCCAGGTATTCCAAACTGGAAAATTACAGGGATGGAAGAACTTCTTGGGGTTTACCTGCACCAGGGGCCTAGCTGGGATCTCTATCAGCCCCTGGGAACAGCAATTTCTGCCAGCAGACAGGTGGATCAAGGGCACTCCACAGACTTTGCTTCTCAGGAGCAGAAGCCAGCTCTAGAGCTAAGGAAACATCTTGGATCCTCCTCCTTTGTGCTGCACACAACTGCCAGCCGGCTGCACCCCACGGCCCTGCAGCGTGGGGCAGGCTCCGTGCCACTCCCGGCCGCGCCGCTCACCTCCCCAAACTACAGCAGAGCGAACACGCGGGGCCTGCAAAGAGCCCTCGCGGGTGTGATAACAACACTGAGCAGTGCAAACATACGCTGCAGGTACCGCTGGATTTCAATCAAATCTTTGACGAGGTGAAATCCAGAAAAGATCGTGCACTGAGTGTATTTAAACACAACTATAGCCTGCTGGAGGGTCGTCCAGCATTGCTAAACACTTGCGTTCCCAGGAATTACTGTGGGAGCTGCATAAAGCCAGCCTCCAACTCCAAATCCTGGGCTAGACTCCTATCAAACACTATTTTAAGCAGTTCTGTTGTAGGCACAGGATACCTACAGTGGCAGCAGCTGCACTTGTTGGATGACACATTTACTGGGTATTTCCCCCTCCCTTTGTGGTTATTTTTTTCACACAGTTATTCTAGTGGGGATTTTGACTCTCTCACATGCATATTAGCTTGGTATTACATCATTCTTCCAATTCCAACAAACCTTTCCAAAATGCTTGTCAAACCTGCAAGTGTTGCAGCGTTTTGTCAGTTTTTTGGTTTGGTTTGAGGTTTTTCTTTCTGAAAACATGTGGCTAGAAGTACAAAACATATACTCCCAGCCTTTACTCCTGTGCAACAGGAAAGCCTGTGCTCTTCCTCAGCTCAGAGTAGCCTGGAGAAGGTGTTTTTGCTCTTTTTCCATCAAGTCAGTCACATCCTCTTTTGCAGATGGCTGGCTTGTAGATAACCCAAAGAGCAAATAGGTCACTCATTCCTGATCATAAAGCTAATTTACTCCCATGCCTCTCACAAATCTCAGTTTCTACCATACAGCATGATTAAAAGGAAAACCTGTAATTATTTTTGTTTCAGTTTTTTGTTTATGATTTCAATTGCTTTTAGTAACCTGGTCTGTATCCCCTCAGTACATCTAATTCAGAGCCATGGTTCAACTTTGGAGTTTATTGGTTCTTGCTCTCTGGTTAATGCATCCATTTCTTGAGTTATTGCCTTTGCATTGATCTCTATTGATTCAGTTAAAAGACCTTATCCATGTTTCCATTTCTGTGAGGGAGACGTGCTTGCACTGTGGGACTTTTAATGGCAGGGTTATCTCTCCTGTCACAGCCTTCGTCTGCAACGTATTTCAATGATTATTTTTCATGAGTAATCCTCAGCAGAGGCTGCCTAAGACATGGAACAATATACGTGTCTGACGCTCCTCAGTACTTTGCACTTAGCTCATGAACACACCCTTGCAGCATGGGGCACTGCTGGCTTGGAGCTACCCTCAGTGCTGAGGAAGGCTGGCCCCAAACCAGTAAATATACCCCAGGCACGGAGGGAACAGTAACCCAAATATGCACGTTAATCCAACAAAATTAAAGCTGCAGTAAAGATTTGGTAACATCATCTGAGAACAGCAAGGGAAGGAGCAGAGGAATATTCCCTGCTCTTTTACAGCCAGATGTTAAGGGGAGGCTGTGTGCTCAGACAAGAAGCTGTTTGGAAACAAGGGAAATGACATAGTGTCAGGAGGTTCACTTCCTCACACAAAAGCAGCCTGATTTCCAAAAAAAAAACCCCAGCCCTTTGCTAATGAAAATGTTGCAAATGCAGCAAAAGTACAAATAGATGGGTTTTTTGCTAGCTCAGCAAAAAGAAAAAAAAGAAGAAAAAAAAAATTTGGTTTTTCCTCTCAGCTAGAATCACCAATATTTGTGGTCTAGGACTGCAGCATTTGCTTGGCAGGCTAGGGGCTACCTGTTAGAGGGAAGGACAAA
Organism: Notiomystis cincta; assembly: GCA_013398075.1. Lineage (NCBI taxonomy): Eukaryota > Metazoa > Chordata > Aves > Passeriformes > Notiomystidae > Notiomystis > Notiomystis cincta. Next base: position 149,339 of record VZRX01006643.1, on the reverse strand, counting down.
CTCCGGCAAGGTGGCTCTTTTTCCAAAATGATCTTTGGACAGCTTGGGAGCTCATGTCCAAACACTTACTGCATTTTAGGGAAATGAAATTCTGACTCCCAAAAATAAAAAAGAAGAAATGAATCTGACAAGCTTTACATTGATTTAGCTCTCTGCCAGTCTGTGGCATGTTTCAAACACCAGCTCAGCTGCCTTTTAAAAAGAAAATTGGAGCTGGGGTGAGTGATGGCTCAGCAGCTAGGTTTGCCTTGATAAATACCCATTAGATGCATCAGCTCCAAGAACCTAGGAGTCAATCTCTGGAATTTTAAGCTTCCTCTTTCTCCATCATCTTCCAGCTTCTCTGTGACAAACAATTAATTTTAAAACAATATGTCCCTAATCCTATCACTGTTCTGTATGGCCACCAAATCACAAGATGAAATAGATCCTCGAGGGAAAACTCATGTCCCTGCACTGTCAGTAATGAATGGAATTATTTCATGCTTCACAATACCCTTGAGGGGGAGTCATACCAATTAACAGAACTGGGTTTTTCTTATTACATGATTGAAATTAATGAGAAGAGAGGGGAAAAAAAAGGGGGGGAAAAAGGAAGATGGTATGGAGCAGTGTTTATGCATTTTGACCTATGAGTTGAGGATGCATGACTGTCTTAACAAAGCCCAGCCCCTCAGAAGTAAAAATTGCCTCAGTACTAAGAAATTTAGGCTGGTTTTGTCCATGTAACTCCATCAGGACTAAAGCCTATTTCAAAATAAGGTTTGTGTAATACTTAAGTGTAAGACTGGCCGCATGTTTACACACAACATGTTGCTGCCTGAGTTCACAAGGGGTAAAGATCTCCTACAAGAGCAGTCCACATCTTCTGATGGAAGTATAAAGTCAATACTGCAAATGTCTGGACTTTGTGGAAGAGTTTAATGCTCAAGGAGGCTTTGCAGCCATAGCAAAGCAGCTCCGGCATTCCTTCATTTCTTGCTATCTACACACAGAAATACAAAAATAATGGCTTTGAAGATAGGTAAATGCCAACAGCAGTTACCTTAGAAGTTAGCTTCCCTTATTTGCTTTGTCACAGTTGGGAGTTAGTAAAGATTTTGCCAGTTTTGGGGAGGCTAGATTCATGAAAACATGCATGAGAATGCAGCTGTCATCTCATGCTCTCCCTTGTACCTTGGTCTGCATATCATTTACAGTAACAGTTTAACAATATCAGCTTGAAATACATAGAGACATTGATATAGTAAAATTCATGCGTTAGGGAAGAATTTGTCCCAGGGGAAGGCAAGCTACTCACAGCAGCTCACTGTAAGCATCTACCTTCAGTGTCTAACTGGGATTGCCTGGCTGCCTCCACCGACATAGAAGCATTCTGTGATCAGCTCCGGGCCCCGGGGTATCAGCCTTTCCTCTCTGTTCATGCAGGGCATGCAGAAAATGTCATTACCTCCTTTTTGTACCAAGGTCCTGAAGATAATTCTTCAGAAACTCCTCTGTTAACTGCACTCCATTACCTCCCCTCTGAAACTTACCCACTGTCATTTCCCCATCAGCCAAATAATTTTCTGTCTCAGAGTTCCCTTTTTAATTCTCAGGTTGTCCAGTTTTACCAGGCACCTACATTTCCTGAGCAGGAAAACTAAGCATTTCCTTTATCTAGGACATAAGATTCAATTTAATCAAAGAAAAATATCAGTCAATCTGGCATAATTTACTGCACTAAGCAGAAATCTAGCATTTTCTTTCAATTTCTCCTACCTCCATGTATCTGAATATTCTTCCCTTCAAAAATTATTCTAGAGATCTACATGCCCTAAAGGCTGCCCACTTTCCCTTATTGTCCCCTTCTGCAGATGAATGCTGGAACCCAAAACTTCAATATTAACATGTTCAATCTTACCCACTTTCTGTGTCATGCTGAAATTTGAACATCAGCAGAAGGGCACCTGGGCCATGTAGGACAGTCTTGCTGGGCTTGCTCTTGTTCTCTCTGTGGACCAATTGCAACACAAAAATTAGAAAAGCTTTCCTCAGGAGGAGTCCAAAAGACCTAATTCAAGAAGGTGTCACAGAGGAGATCTGTGGGCTGAGACATCCTCAGGAAGGGAGGGCAAGCTTTAAACTCAATGTCCCCATGTCCCAGCCGCATGCTTTGATCACCTTCATGGCAGGAGGTTGCAACAAGTCAGCTGAAAGGTGTGCCTGCAGCCTGGCTCCAGCTGTGCTCCTGCTCCACAGCAAACACTGCTCAGAAAGGGCTGCTGAACCACCTTGTGTCACTGGGGATCAGCAGCACTTCTTGTAGGGCAGCTCAGTATGAATCAAGTTTTGGGTCACGTTGCTGGGTAGCTCTGTCTCCTCAAGCACTGCACATGCAAGCGTTCAGGTTATGAACTACATCAAAGTACATAAAAATTAGGTGTTGCAACATTCACGCCTAATTCTTTCATTCCCTGAACCTTAAAAAGGAACACAAACAGAAACTTGGCTGCTACCCTCAGATATTTTTCCTATGCTGACTTGCCCCAGCTATCTCCTTAAGGCACCTTTACCTTGACTTTCTTTTTCCCACCTTGACATTTTTTCAGGTTAAATTCCATATGCCAGTGCAAACATTCTCTGCTTCCAAAAGCCTTCTTCCTCTTTGCTCTTCCTTATGCCTCTTTCTTTGATGTCTTGGCTTCCTTGTGCTCTTTCTTCCAAGCGACAGCTGTACAGTGCTAATGGAGTTCAATATATAAGGATCTCTCTCCATTGTCCACCCCTACCTTAAAAAAGTGCTACATATTTGTCACCTGGATTAAGTAATCAAGCCCAGCATCAAGAAACTCAGTCCCACATCTCCCATCTCACTCAGTGGTGTCCTATAGAACACTGAATCCTTGTACTCTTGAAATCTGAGGATGCTAAAATAAATCTTTTATTCCTCTTAACCCCATTTTTCTTCTTTTATTTAATGAAGTAAAGAATTGGTGTCCAGTTTTATCTGTCTTTCTAGTAATGAGAATCAGCTGTCTTTAGTGCTCCCTGGAGCTGACACTTCTTCCTCTATTATTTCCATTTAAAAGTCTGGGATGGAGCAATGTCTCCTGTTAACCCTTCTGGTACCTCTCCCATAGCAAGCTTAAGTTTCCTGGATGATTTCATTCCTATAACATTTATTTTTTAGGATAAACCTGGGGTGTAAACAACCCACTTTTTAAATAGTTCCTTATCTAGGTGAGTTTAGTCAATTGCTTGATTCCCTGGTAGCCTTTAGAGTTAATGATTTTTTTTTTCCTGTCCTTGGAAAACGTCTAGAAACTGGGACAGACTTCACATCTCTCCCTACTGAAGACTGAGGTACAAGTAGTAATTCACTTTCCAGGCAATATCCCCCTTTTAGTCAAGGCAGCCACCCTGTTGCTCAGGAAGATGATGGCTGCGTCCCAGCTGACCTGCAGCTCCCTACACCAGAAATTTATAAAAACTTTTATCATATTCACATCTTTCCCTTTCTTATTTTTCTATCTCAGCTCTTTGGATCATTTTTTTGCATTCTTTCACAATCAGCTCTTCTGCCTATTCCTGCAGTACTGACCCTGCTGATTTATAAGTCTCATATGCTTCTCTCTTTATTGCTCATTTTGATTCCCCCAGTCAGTCACAGTGGTCATCCCTACTCCAAGTAGAACTATTTCTCAATGGTATACAGATTTCTTGATTTCCATGGACTATATCATTGACTATCCCACTGTATCCTACCTCTTCATTGCCTTTTGCTGATTTTTTTAGAAAATATATGCCCCTCTCGGTGTTCTGAGAAATGTGGAGAACTCTTAGTGTTTTCTGAGAGTTCAAAGCTTTTGCACTTCTAATTTTGGGGAGTCACATGTTCCTGATTTCAGAACTCATTAAGTCTGGCCTGTGTTTTCGTATCCTCCTCTCTTGGCTCTTTTGCATGATACATGGCATATCTGGGGAGATGCCAAGTGCCTCAATGCCAGCCCACAGCTTTAGCTGTATATTCACAGTCTTTGCTATACTTCCCATATAGCACAAATGCTTCCCAGAAATGAATGAACTTGTTTTGACATCACCCTGTGAGTAGCGAAAGTGCTATTATTTATATTTTATGGAGAGGGAGACCAGGGTACAGATGTTAAGATTCATATTTGTGAATGAACTTAAGTGCTTTACTCTAATGCAGTTGAAAATAAAAATATTTTCTTAATTCTGTAGGCTATTACTTTTTTTCTGTTCTCAGAAGCCCAGCTGTTTTCCTCTGAGAAGCTTCTGATTTTTTAACACTTTCCAGGCCCTTTGTCCCACACACAAGTCCTGCCTCCACCAATGCCAATTTGTTCACTCCACCTGCCCACACAATTCTCTCTCATTTTCCCTTTTGCTTTCACACAGAAGCTTAATATATATGTACCTAACACAGCTAAAGCCCAGGCCAGCCTGCAGCCAGCATCATGTTCAGCAAGGCAGCCTCTGGACTCAGCTTGCTTTGTTTTCCCACCATGGAGAACACAGATGTGACCCATTTGCTTTGTAGCGGTTTAAAGTATTTAATTCCTCACTGGTGGAAATTTGCTTCCTACACAGATGCAAAAAATGAAGAGATGAACCTCTTGAATGCTCAGTCCCCAGAGGATGTGAGAGGCAGTTGCTTTGTAAACTCCAAGTCTCCAGGCTCCTGCTCCATTGCCAGCTGCTCCTGGAAAACTATAAGAACTGCAGACCCTCATACTTCCCCTGCTGAAACCCCACAGGGCCATTTCTGCAGACCCAGATACAAAATGATGGTGGGTTACAAAACCAATGTCCCCCACACCTCTTCACCCTTTCCCCAGCCTTTGCTCTCCTGCACGTGTTATCTCCACCAAAATGGCCCAAAGTAGAAGCCTACCCTAAGGGTCAGGGCTGCAGGCTATGCTGGCTGACCAAAACCCTCAGTCCTGGTGGCTTTCTCATCCACAGCTCCACAAAGGATTTATCTAACAACACATACGACATCATGTGAGACAGGTGCTCTGGACTGAATATGGAGCTTTGATGTTAAAGTTGTTCCATATGACAAGGATTTGTCACATGTGTGAACAGGAACATGGGAACTGGGGATCAGATCATGCTCCCCTTTTACTTAATGGAAGTCAGTCAGCATGGCCAGTGGAGTCACGAAAAGGTTTGCCTAACATGGAGATATCCATCTAACTGGCTGAGGTACAGACTGTTGGCCACCACCTTGCTGCACATAGGACCAGTTCCCCACGCCAGGCCAGGGGAAGTCCACTCAGATCTCTCAGTTAACCCCTTGGGCCACAGGATTTTTCTTGCAGTCTCCAAGAGTTGCCAAGTCTCATTAGCACAGTCAACGTGAATCTCACCCACAGATGGATAGAAACGCAGTAGGGCTCAGGGGCAAGGAATTCAGCAGAAGCCTGTGCACAGGACATGGGACAGATAGCAATGCTCTGTCAACAGACAGAGGCAGATAAAGGGAAATTAATGAGAAGAGCAGCACGAAGTGTCACAGCCCTGCCTTCCTACATCATCAATTGATTGTAAATGACCCTGTTTTATCAGGCACTCAGTAACGGCACAGCAGTCTCAGCACTGGGCAGTTTATGGCACGAGCCTGTTCGCTGTTACAATAAGATGCTAATATTTTGAACAATCAGGTACTCACCACCATAAAATAAAGCTAAGCACTTTAGATCCTGCTTAACAGGCCTGCTAATGCACTATTGAAATCAATGACACATCTGAACAGTAAGAGCTGCCCTCAAGCTTTTTAAAGCCTGCTGTCCTTATTTTTCGTTTTGTGAACAGAATTATTCCTTCCGGGAGAGTACCTTCTGTTTGAAAGGCTACAGGACCAAAAGCACAAAGACAAGGACATAGATTGGTTGCTAACATGTGCCAGCAAATAGCATCCAAGAAGTTACTTGATCTTGCCCCACCTCAGCTTCTGCAGCTTGCTGAGAGCCAGATATAAACACAGAAATGGCCTCCTCTACTGCTCAAGCGCTTTGTGACTTGTGGATGGATGGAAATGCAATATTAAAGGTTACAGGCAATTATTCTTAAATGGGCTCCAGTGATTTTTGTTTACACAATGCAGACTTGATAAAACAATTTCAGATAAAACATATCTCAAAAACATTTAAGCAAGACCATTTATCACAACCTAAAATATGGAATTCTGTGAGAGGTGAAGAAGAGAAAATAGGAACTGTATAATCACAGGCAGGAAGGGACAATGGGGAAATAATGACAAATCAAATATAGCAAATTTCTTCTCTTTCAAACAACACTTCTCATCAGCTAGCTTATGTCGAAGGAAAATGAAAAAAATCTCCTGTGATTTTTATCTATTAGATTTTGCTCCGAATACTTGCTACTCTCTGGAGCTGCGGCTGTGAGGAGGCCCAGCTCTGCCACTCTCAACTAATAGGTTTGATTGTTCCCCCTGAAATTATACTCACAGATGCTGACCTGTGAGTCAGTCTGCCACTCAGCTTTGCAGAGCAGAGACAGGCCCAGATAAGGCGGCGGGTGAGCGAGGTGTGCAGCCCGACAGCCTACGGCGGAGCTAGGCCACCCCAGCCGTGCCACTGCTGCCTCTCTCCTCACACCTTGCAGTGCTGCTGGGGAGATAAGTCATTGTGATCCACAAAGTGCTGCTGTTTAGTATACAGTATTTATATTTTATGAATGTTAACAAGAAAGAAGCCCTGAACAACTGAGCAGTTACAAGCTCAAAAGGCTTTGTGAGATATTTTCTCTAAGGGCTCATTAATGTGGTCTTTTAATGGAGTGCTTGCATATCTGAATCTTTAACTGTAGCTATAAATAGAGTTTATAAGCACTTGACAGTGTGTGGCAAAGCTGTGTTAGCAGTGCTTGCCCTGCTTTTTTGCAAGTTCCATTTGCAAAAGATATTTAAGAAGTGGAATATAAACGTTTCCCCAAACGTAGAGTGGTATACATCCTAATAATGCTGCACACCCCATTCCTGCTGGGTCTAATGCATGTTCCCTCATTTAACAGAGCATCACAACACCTCAACAAAACAGCTAATATTCACATGCTATCAAACAGAAAATTAGAGCATGAAGAGGTCAAGCTACAACCCAAATGTCCTGCAGCAAGTTAGCAGGGGAGCAGGGGCAAGAGCCAATGAGCTCTAATTACCTGCCCAGGGTTAAACCCAGAGAGACAAGTTCTGCCATTATTGTCACTGGTGCTGAAGTAGAGTCACTCCAGGCCTACAAGCCACCAGCACTGACTGATGTAGCAAACAGAAGGATTTACCCTTCCCTAGTAGGTTCCCTTGCCCTGAAAAACACTGTGCTGTCCCTCTGGCTTTTTCTCCTCTCTTGAGGATCCATTTAGAGTGATGGCACTTTCAGCTCACCAGCCCATCCTATGCAATCTTACATATAGTTATGTCAGCCCTGGTGAAGAACCAACAGAATTACTCATCTTAATGCACTATACAGGAGTGTTGGTTTATGGTGATACAATAAAATCTGCTGGGGAATCAGAGTTTTTAATAAATCACCACATAGTATTATCCATAAAATTTCCATTTCCATGCACTGCAGTGCTTGTAATAGCTCTCCTGTTTTGCCAGGCCACCTGGGGCTGTGCACATGTAACACACCAGCACCATGTACAGGCTGCTGTCCCACGCAAAGCAGCAATCACAGGTCAAGCATGACAAATTCAAAGGGCTAGTTTCCAAAATAGCAGTGACTTGAAGCATCCAGCACACCCTAATGTATCCACAAGGTGTAAATAGATGGTTTTTGCCTGTTTATTTTTCAAAACTGCTTTTTAAACATGGACTTTAAAAATATTTCCCTGTTGAAGTGGGCCCTGGAAGCCTTGACAGCCTCAGTAGATAAACAATGGTACATCCACTTTCATCTGTCTTTGCACCATACTCCTCCTATCCAGTAGCTGCATTGGCTTACTTTACCAGTGGTATAATGGAGACTGTAGTCCAACTGTGTCTAGAAAAGGAAACACCACACACAGCTCATGAGACCATATTGAGAGAAGCTTTCTTACCTGGCTTCGGCACCCAGCTGGACGGTACATCTACTTGGACAGAATTACATGTATTTACAGAGCACACAGAGAGAGTCCCTTTAAGATAATTACAGGACATGTGCTTTCCTCTCAGGCTGACATCTACTATGGGTCATTATTTGGATTTTTCAGTAGCACTTCTGAATGCTTCCATTTTTGGTTCATCTCCAATGCAGCTGCAATTGAGTTTTCCGCATGCATACATCCTGAATTTATTTTAACTGTGCTCAGTGTTTAGAAGGTAAGTGAGGATGCTATTAGCTACCAGTCTGCATCTATGAATGATCAATTACTATGTTCCCAGTAGTTTGCTTCAACGTGTGAGAGAATATGTAAGTTTGTAATGAGACTATCATGGGCTGCATTGTTTGAGGGAGTCTGTTGTCAAATGATTACTTTTGTCTAGAGGGGGAAAAAGAAAATCAACCAGAATAATTTATAGCTTTAAAATGCTGATTTTTTTTTTTGGTGAGCATGTTTTGGATACTTTAACACCAGTAAACTACTGTAAACCGAAACACAATTAAATACTTAAGCACTATTCTCTTTACTACACAGGAATAAGTATCTATTTGTCTTGTATCACAATTGTAAGCACTTAGTGTCTTTTCAGCACTGTGGTGTCCCACAGTACATACTTGGGATCTTGCCTCCTGGAGAAGCATGTGGGTAGCTCCCAAGTATTGTTTGAGCAGATCTAGCAGCTGCACCCCCCTGTTACAGCAATGAAAGGACAGGAGTTTTTCCTCCTCCTCAGTCATCCATATCCACTGACTACAGGGATATGTATTTTTCTCTGCTCTTCAGGTAATGTGCATCTTACTCCTTCTTCCTCGTCACCCATCTCCCCTGCCTTGACCTTCTTTCCCTGGTGCCTTTTGCCTCTCCCATACACTTACAGGTCTTCTAGAACATTTGCTCCTTTTCTCATTATTTTTTACCTTCCTTCTCTCACTCCATCAGCCCTTTGATGTTGAGCACTTCTTCCTATGCTCATGTTGCCTGCAAACCTTATTTTCTGGGGATCTCAGCTCCACTTCTGCTTGTAGAGGGCTCTGTCCCTGCCCAGAGGGATTTCTGAGCATGTGCTGCTGTGCTGAGTTAAACATCACAGAGAGGAGAAGACAGGTCCCACTTGGCTGGGAGCAGGTGGCCAGACGTAAGGAAGCCCTTGCTGTGAGAATAGTTTATTTCTGCTGCCTCTTGGTGGCCTGGCAGGGAGATCATTCATTGAGGCATAATCTGTTGAGACAGTTTTGACCAGCTGCAGGTCAGCTTGGATGCATCCCTTGAAACAAACAGCTGTATATTTCTCTTTTGGGACTATGATGTTGTCCACAGGAGAACTTTCCACCTGGAGCCCAAACAGGCCATTAGATGTGGGGACAAAGCCCAACATACAGGGTCTATGTACCAGCCACCTTTCCAGCAGCACACACTGCCGCTTCTCTAGTCTGGGGTCCAAAATGCTGCTGTAATTATTGACTCAGCAGCAGTAGGTCATCACTGGGCATCAAGGAGAATATGATTAAAGTTCAAACAAACACAGGACTGACCTAAAAAAACAAAAAAAAAACCCCAAAAAAACCCAAACCAAACAAACAAAACCCCTAAAACCCCCCAAACAAACAAAAACAAACCAAACAAAAAAGCCATGACCAGCTAGAAAGGCTGACTTGGCTTTCCTGTACACAGCTATAAATCAGGGTGAGTCAGGCAGTGGAGAACACAAGGCAGTATAGGAAAAAGAGGAGGACTCTGCCTTTTGACTTTAAGGAGTAGGTTTCATTTTTCTGGAAGAGAAGCAAGAGACAAAAATCCCAGAAAACAACCTGAGACTCAGTCTCTGGCTACAAGGGCAAATATTGTGGCAGGGCTTGCACTGCAGGCTCTCATTAGCCTGCCACAGGATGTCCACATCCAAATGGGATCTCTCTCCAGCACATCCCACCCCACCTCACATTCAACTCTCAGCTCAGCAAGCAAAGCCTGCACTCACATTTTGGTGCCTGTATGAGACTTAAAATTTGGGAGTTGACCTATTAATCTTGTTCATGAGAGTTTGCTCTTCCAGCTGGGACTGGAACAAACTGTCTTTGTGCCCAGGAAATTTTGGCAGAAGCAGTTGTGCCAGTTGGGAAGGTACTGACACAAATTGGCTCTTGCAGAAACGGGGGCTGCTGAGGTGGTTCCTACCATCCCCCTGCCTGTGCAATCACACCCTGCCCCTCATTAAGGGGGAGTATCACAGAAGCAAGTCAGTATTACAGAAGAGTTATTTTCAACTTGGTTCAACCTTAATTTATATATTGGTTTGTTTGTTTTTTTCTTCTTCCCATTCTTACTTTTTGTTTTGGGTTTCATAGGGGAAAATGAGTAACGCATAAACATATAGTTTAATTTTTCCCTGTTAAATTTAAGTTTAAAGGCTATTACCTATTTCAGTACAAGCAGCTGCTGACACAAAGTTTAGTTCCCTTTCCTCTGCAATTTAGTTTCTTTCACATCTACCTGTGGTACTTACCAGAGTACCACACAGCAAAGCTCTCAGCCCCTTCCTGTGGGCAAAGCAGCACAGCCTCACCCCCTTCCTCCCCTCTCCCTCCCAGGGGTGCAGTCCCTGCACCACTCCCTTCCCATATGCCTTTGGGTATCAGCCACTGCTGGGTTTTGTGGTTATGTTATTTGCCTCCCTCTCTCAAGCATGGCATCAAGTGGGCAGCATGTGCTGCAGGCAAAGTGGGTTTTTCCAAGCCTGTGTTGGGAAGGTCTCAAAAGGCAGCCCTTGGCACACCACAGGAGGCCGGGTACTGCATACAGCAGGAAAGGCAGGCAGCTGCAAAGCTCAGAGTACAAACCCTCTATATGTGCATTTACCATTTTGGATTTATTGCACTTTTATTGGGCATTTACTGAAATAAGGGAAGAGGTGTAAAGTTCACAATAAAAAAGAAATTCCTTTCATAGAAATTTCTTATTATTGTCTGAAAGCAGCAATTTCATGTAAGTTCTTAAACAAATAGATAAGAATCACAGATTTTAACCTTAGCCAGTCTTTAAAGAAAGGTGCATACTACTTTTTGATCGAATCGCAACATCATGTAAGAGACAGAGCCCCCCAGCTTCCTGACATTTTCTGTAGAAAGTAATTTAAATAGAAAATTGCAGGTTAAGAGCTAGTGAGTAAAACAGATTAAAATTGTATGAACCAAAGTGACACATAGAAAACAACTGAAAAGACCCCACAGCTATAACATGGAAATATGGTTACATGCAAATATGGTCCTCCTAAAGCACTGCTTGGGGGAGAAGAAAAAATGTACTGGAGAATAGGAGGAACATAAGTTTAAGGTAAGCTCAGGAGCCAGCTCTTGCTCTTCTTTTTCCTCTGAATAGTCCCTTTGATTTTATTAAGGCCAATCCAAAGACTAAAACGGTCAATATTTAGCAGCAACTCTGGCTCTGTGCAGCTACAGCCAGTTCTGTCCGTGCTGAACTGAAACCAGAGCAGTCACACGGCTCTGCTTCCCCATTTCACTCTCATTGAGACCGAGGCAAGGAGGAGGTCTGGCACCAGAATGGCATCAGCAGTTGTTAGAACAAGTGACTGGGTTTCACCCACTGCTCCAGCACACATTTTCTGTGTGACTGCAGTTTGCTCAGCTAAAAGCAGAAATAGCAGCATTTCGACTGCACAGCAGCACTTTGGGTTTCAGCTGGCTGACCCTGGGGAGCCACCAACCCCCAGGAAGAGGGCTTGTGGTGGCCTGCCCTGCCCACCATAATGCTCCACCATATCCACTGAGGAATAACAGAGAGAGTGGCCCTTTGCTGAACATTGGAAGTGAGCAGTCACAGCTCTTTCCTGCTCTCTCTGTATTCGCAGCACATACATCACTCCTGTTCTTGCCTGGAGCAAAGCTGATGCAAAGAAGCAGCATAGGCATGTCCCTTGTAACAAACATCACCGTGTTCAACCCCTTGCCCTGCTGATGCTTCATCCTTCTCCTCCTCCCAACCACCAAACCTGGCTGGTGCCAATAACCAGCTGCTTTTCCCAGCTGTAGCAACCATCTGTTGTGGCAGGAAGGAAGCAGATGTGCGGAGACTTTGGCAGCTCAGTGCACGCTGGGCACAGCTAGCATCTGCTTTTGCCAGGAGCAGGCTGGTGGGTGCTGCAGGGCTGGGCTCAGCAGGTGCCCGGGCACCACCAGGGCTACGCACAGCTGGGAGAGGTGGCCACCAAAGGCACCCACTGGCACGGGGAAAGGTCCTTTCACTGACTGCCTTGGAGGCCACCGCTCTGAGGGCGTCTCCCATCCTTGGTTCATAAGCCCAGCTCCAAGTGGGCCCAGCACACAGCTTGCTTCACCCTACTCTCCGCCGAGTTTGCAGACATTTCTGCACCTCAGTGGCAGCATTTGCCCTTAAGGTTTATTTTGGAATGTTTATGAGGGAAGAGTAGCTTCCCCAAGCCTTCAGGATGGCAGGTGCATGTGTCCAGGCAGCCCAGGAGGGTCAGCACCATGGTTTCACAGGAGGGACAGGGAAACAATTGCCACAAAATATCTCAGGCAAAACAAATGAAATTGCTTTCTATTTTTTAAAAAAGCCATTTAAATTTTCATGAGAAAGTTGAAACTGAAATTGGAAATTAAAAACTACTGTTTGTACAACTGCCTTTTATTGATCAAATTATAGAAAACAGCCCTGAGTGAGGATTGTGGAGAAACCATTCACACACTCAGCACACCATCCATCTGCATTCCCCAAACATAATTATAGCAATATGGGACACATGAAAATACAGTGCAATTCTGCACAATAGTAATAAAGAGCTGAAAATATTTGTGGATATGAAGGCAAACTGTTGAGCAGAGGCAATGCAAGCATCTTCTCAAGGAGCAAAAAAAAATGCTCAATGAGTAAAAGGTTTGAAAAAAACCCCACTGGAAACAGAGGAATGTTATTTTTCTTTCTTTAAAGAGAAAAGACCCACCATAAAAATATATATGAAAAAACGCTGTAGAGTTTGCAACTGCCCATTTTTCCTACTTCTTGTGGTACCAAGGTTGTCTTATAATTAAAAGCTGCTATAACACAGACCACAAAAATCAATCCTACACTATGTCAGTAGCAAAATGATTGAAAGAAAACAGTCTTATCAAGTTAATTTAGGCCCTGTTATTTTCATTACTGGATTTAAGTAAGAGGATCCATCCCTTAAAGAAGGCCAGAGCATTGTTACACAGATTTTTTTATATATATAGACCCACACATATACATAGAATTTAAAAGCAAATGGATAGAATTTACTAATTTAAATTTCTTTTTTGTGATGAGGATTTGTTTTTTTCCTTCTACTGATAAAGAAGAAAAACCTTATTAATGAGGCCTCAGTGGTAGTTACACTGCTGCCACTACACTGTGAGAGATGTACACTTTTTTTTTCCCAAGGAGGGTTTAACTGCTTTATAGATCTATAACAATATTTCACAGAGAAAGCTTTATTCAATTGGAGCTCTTAAACCTACTTTGTGAAATGTTGTGGTATTTTGTGAGATACGTGGCCTTTGCTACGCACATGACGCTGGCAGGTTTCTAGGCATGCAAGTTCAAGAGCTTTATTTTCCAGATATTTTTTTCAATCAATTAAGCTCATTGATAAGACTGCATGCACTTCAGAAAGGCAGGAAAAAAAATAACCACTAACTCTTTCTTCTGCAGAAGCAACTGGATTTGCTGCTGTTGTCTGTGCAGAGCAGCTCGGATGCTGGCTTTGGCTGCCTGCAGGTTCACAGCCCTGGAATGTTTCTGGTGGGCTTTTCCTCCTTCATTAGGAACATTCTTGTGATGCAGGGGATTCCTATCAAAACTATCATCACCCTCACAACTGCGAGTCATTCCTCAGCCTTTGAATACAGACAGCTGCCAAGCTACAGAAAATATTGCTGTGCCTCTACAGAATTCTTCACAGAGGGTTTTTTTTTCCCTTAATGTTGCATTTTAACGTGCTTGTAACACCCAGCCCCTATGGGGGAGTGAACAAAAGGCCTTTTAAAGGCAATCTTTCAGAATGCTCCAATTGTGCCCTTAATTGCATCTAAGTACATGTGGGCTCAGCTCTATGCGGACATAGTTTTAGCTGTAGGTTGATTTGAAGCAAGCCACACATTTTATACCAAAACAATGCATAAAAGCACACACAAGAGAAGAAAGCTTTAATTTAGTCACATTACTACTGTAAGTAATAATGCATAGCAAGCAACAATCACATGCAAAAAGTTTAGAGCAGATGTTCCCTTTACTTTGATTCTTGAGGCAGTGCAATAGCAATTTCTCCCTTTGTAAGAGATATAAATGATTCAGCATTAGTAAAAAAAGTGTCAGGCATGAAGTTCTTCCAGTAAATAGCTGAGGAATAATTCACACTTCAAAATGTGAATGAATGAGGGCTTCCAGGTATTTGCCCTCCTTGTACTAAGGGCATTTTGAAAGAGATCTGGGGTTTATCTTTGGTCTTCAGTAGTGGTTTAAAGTACTATTTCTGCTAGATTCTATTCTTCCCTCCACTACCCACCCCTGGAAGAATTTAGTTGCTTTCCAAAGAGGTGGAGAATTGCAGACCACCCAGCTCAGAGTCTCTTGCTCAGCATGTGCTGGGGAAGAGGCTTGCTCCAGCCTGGGAAAACACCACCAACAGCCCATGCAGGAAAAGGGAAAAGAGACTTAGCAGATTGTGCTACTGGGTAGGAGGAGCAAGGCTCAGCTCCCTGATGCCTGGTGATACCCTACGTTTGGTGGTAACAACATGCCACCCAGCAAGGCAAGAGGTTGCCATGAGTACACTGGGGCAGAGATGGCAGTGCCTGGAGGAGAAGATAGCTGTTGAACAGGTGCTGCCTTCCCAGCAGCACCAGCAGCTCCAAGCAGGCCTTGGAAGTCATATAGGAAGTGAGGGGAGAAGTCTCAGGCTGCCTCATATTAGAGCAGTGGGGTACCTGTCTGGCCCTCCTTAGGAGCAGAGCCTAGAAAGGCTCTGCCAAAGAAAACCCAGAAAACTCACAGTCACAGAAAGAACTCAGGATGTAGCTGGGAGCAAATGGTGGCCCAGAGAGGCAGGTGGTGGTGATATACAGCTGCAGGGGCCTCAAAATTTCAACAAATGCAGTCTCTAAGTGCTCACAATGAAAGCAAATGGTGGGAAGTTCTTGGCTTCCTGTCACCCACCTGCAGCAGAGCTGTTTTCCACCCCAGAGCTGCTCCCTGGGCAGTAGGTGAGGCAAAACATCTCTGCAATAAGGCCTGCTCCATTCTCTTCATCCATAATGCTGCAATGTATTGGGAGAAAAAGACACAAGTTCCCCAAAACTCACATTTTCCAAAACAAACTGTCAAGGAAAAGCCTTTGCCGGAATAGCTGCTCACTCCTGGTCTCTTCTCATCAGCTTCCCCCCTACCCACACAGATCCCTCAGCATCTCTTCCAGCTCAGCACAGCACCACAGGGACACAGGAGATGCAGGAAGCAAAAAGACAGAAAATGAAGTAATAAGACTAATGCACAAGATGGAGATGGCCAGATGCAGGGATATCATTCTCCGCTTCTAGGGCTAGAGTTAGGTAAGCCAAGCTGCTTTTCTGTAATTGCTCCTTAGGGAAGGGCTGAGGAATTACACCCAGAAAACAGAAACTGCAATTTGATACAAAGTGGGTGGACCACACATTTAAAGCCAGGCCCCCTGATTAATGCAATAATGTGCAACACGAAGTAGATGCTTTATGTCAGACATTAATTTTTCCTGCCTATACCCAGTGGGCTTCATCATCCAACACTGGTATATATGCTGTTGACAGGCTGTACGTGTGATGTGGAGACCTCCTTGAGATTTCTTATGTGTTTTGAGGAGTTTGTGCACAGGGTTCTTCGATCACTATGCCCATACCAGAGAGCAATGCGATTTCATGCAAGTTCAGAAAGACTATGTGGCAGTCACAGAGCTGCAGTGGCTGCAACACTTATTACAGAGGAGTATGCTACCAAAACCAGCCATCCACTTACTTGCAGCCACATGAAGTATGGCAGTCTAAATTAATTTCTACCAAGTTCTGTATCATATTGCTACAGAGGAAGAGGTGCAGATCCACAAGCAACATGTTCCCACTGCTGCAGAGCAAGCTACAACAGCAGGCTGGTATGCAGCTGATCCCATTCTGCCTTCCAACAGCCTTAACATCTGATTTTATTTCTTTTCCAAAAGCTTTGTGCTGATGCAGATGAAGTTTGGATTGCTGAGACTAATTAAAAAACTAAGGGTATGTCATACTCTTTTCTCTGACTTACGTCATACAAGATCCAACACTATGGTGCTCCCTTTCCTATTACCTCAATGCATTAACCTACCTTCACCAAGGCAGAGCAAAGAGGCGAGGATTTAACTTCTTTCAGTATTTGAAAAAGCACTAGGAGATTAGTTCCCATTTCATCCCCTCTCACCCCCAGCAGCCAGGGTCAGCAGACCATAGCAAATGCAGAGGGCTCCTGTGCATGGGCGCCCACAGCAGCAGCAGAGAGGGAACAGTCCCAAAAATGCCCCTGGCCACAGCCTTGCCAACATGGCTGTGCCCTGAGCTTTCTCTTCCATGAAGGTTCCCATTCTCCTGTAGCTTAAGGCTTTTGCTCTATGTAAGTGGCTCTGTTGGCAAAAAGGAAAAGAAAATCTGAGCAGCCCTCTCCTTTCCTCTTGAGGAAGGGAACTCAGGGCACGTTCCCAGCTAGTAAGTGCCACAGCAGGTAGCCAAGATTAGGTGCTTCTGCTGCTAATGGGCAAGCCCAGACAGGGGAGCAGTGTCACCCACTCTGTGCACAGGGGGCTATGAGCTGGGAGGTCATGAGAGCTGTTCAACTCACTCCTGATTGACACTGGTAAAAAAATAAAGTATTTGTTGATTTGTAGCATCACAAATGGGATATGAAGCACAAAGTGCTCCTGCTCTGGTAAGAAACATGCTTTTTGCTCTCTGAGGCTGTCTCTGCTCAAGCAGGCTTCCAGCCACCTCACCAGAAGCCACCAGGCACTGTCCAAGGAGGGGAGAGTTCTCAGCAAAGGAGCCTCACAGACATACCCAGACTGGATTTGCTAGGCAAGAACAAGAGCAGCTAAGATATGCTCCACCACACACACTCCCCTTCCCTCCCCTCACATGCCAGAAGGATTATGGGGCCAGTGCAGGGAACTTCTTGTCCTGCCAGGGCATAAACCTTCCTCTTCTGGTCTCCAGGAGGCACAAAGCAGCTCTGAGAGGTTGCAAGCAGACAGGCTTTATATGGAGTTCCCACAAACATCACTGCTTTTATTTAAGGCAGAAAACACAGGATGTTACAGATGAGTGGAAAAATGTGATGTGCCCCACTGCCTGCAGAGACCCTCAGACTGGAGAATGTTCTTCTGGAAGTCAGAGGGTCTCCAGACAGGATTAGGAAAGCACATAGTGTGTGCTCCAATGTTTTATTTTTGCCCTGCTTGGCTGCAGCTACACCTTCATGCACCCCATCCACAAACACCCTCCCAGCTAGGGTCCCATACCTTCCCTCCCACTTACAACTTCCCATAGCCCTTTTATATTTGACTCCTGGGAGGCTCTTTTCAAACTTTTTTGGCAGCTCCAGCTCTTTGAAACACTGGAAAGCTACCAGCGAGAAGCCTGACTCCGGCTCCCTGCCACCAGTGCTGGCAGCAGCTCTTGCTCCATCCTCTGCCAGGCTCTACCCCTCTGCAGGAGCCCACAGGCAGCCCCAGCCCAAGCTGGGCAGCAGCCACAGCCACCCCTGCCCCTGCTCACCTTCACAGGGGCAACTTGCAGCGCTCAGTGGATCAATAGCTTGCACAGCAGCTGTTCTGCAGCATCTGCCAGCATTCACAAAGTGCCAGGGTTCCCTAAACTCTGACACCTGTTGCAGAGTTCCTTTACACAGCTTTCAGGAGGAATCATCAAAAATATTTTATTTTATGCTTCTTTTCAGGATCACGCATGACAAAGGCAGCCAAAGGTACATTTTCTCCCCCTAACGTTACCACATGCTTTTTCTTCTTCAAACAAATGCCAGCCAACCTTATGTATTTATTAAGATAAACTGGAGATATTTCAAACAGGTAGTTTGAAAACCAGCAGTTATAACTTAACTTTCCAAACATTATTCAATGATGCTCCTTACTTTACCACCTCTGGAGAGCCAGAAAGCAGCAGAAGACCTCAGAGTAAGGCACAAACCACATCACTTCTGTAAAGCCAAGTTAGCCTTAATGCCTCTGCACTTCATTTATACCCCTTGAAACACCTGGAGCAGAGTACCTTTTAACTGATTACAATTAAAATTTGTTGATTGGCTTGCCCCTAGCATCAGTGACCGCAATTTCATGATCTGGTAAAAAGAGAGGCAGTTACTATTTTTTAATCATAATTCTGTTTTTTTCAGCATAGTAAGAGAGTTAAGCAGTGTATTGAATGACATAGTATTACTCATATGCTTAAGCACCTGAGTCCTTGATCTTGTGCTTTATAAAGTGCTCTGAGCTGTGCTGTAATTGGCTATAAATATGCTGCTGATCATGCTTAAAGGGACATTGTCAAGGTTGGAAGGCCTACAGTTTGACTTAGTAAAATGACGTCTTAAAATAGTTTTATTCTCAGTGTTTCAAAATTACCAACCTGTGGGTTTTATCATGCTTCTTTTTATCAGTCCAGCTCCTAGAAATAATAAGGTTATGGGAGAATGTTCACTTTTAAATCAATGAACCAGGCATAGGAATAGTGTGATGGAGGCTAATGTTCCCATCCTGAACATGCAAATAAAAGCACTTTTCTATAAAACTTATTTTTCCTGATGTGAATATGTACGACCTCTCCTGCCCTTAAAGTTTGCCACAAGGTCACCCCTTGTTGAACCAATGTCTTGTGAAAGAAATCTTCAAGGAAGAGCACAAGGCTGAGAGCATCAGGCCTGGGCAAGTCTGCAGCTTCACAAAGTACCCATTTTCCATAGTGTTTCTTTGTCAGTCAGCAGTCTTGTCCTAGTTGAGCTGAAGGGGAGGGGATGCAAAAAGAGAGGGTCAGGGAACAGAATTACAAAGGCTGGTGCGGAGCATGAAACTTCTCATCCTCAGCAGAGCTGCTGGGAATGCAGAGGGGTGATGAGATGGGGAAAACCCAGGGCTGAGAGCCCTTTCCTGCACAGTGCCTTCTGCGAGCGGCTCTGTGGCTGCAGATCAGCGTCAGAGGAATTGAAGCCAGCTATTGAGGAGCTTTTTGATCTCAGGCAAAGAGCAGTACTGAACTTTCTCTTAAGGGAAGGATACAAATGGTTGAGGAGTGAAAGGTGGCCTGCGAATTCTCCTTTTATGAAGGGCTTGGTTTGTTTCTGAGCTGAATAACTCAGCTCCTTCTGAGCTGCAGTCTTCCAGCACAGTCTGTACTCATGGGAAACCTGCAATGCCACAGTTACCAAATCCATAGATGTCAGTAAATGAAAAAGCATGGCCCATTGGTGCCAGGGACAATGCAAGGCAAATGGGGAGAAGTTGTAAGCAAAGGCTGTGTGGATACTGCTAGGGTGGATGTGTAGAAAGGCATTTTAGAAAGAGAAGACATGGCCTATGCCCCCCTGCAGTATCCTGCTGGCCTCTGTGCTGCAATTTTCAGAGGCATGGGCCTGCAGCCAGGCTTCACCTCCCTTTCTGCCTGGAAGGTGAAAGATTTGTAAATTTCACCCTAGACATGAGGCAGAGTTTCGGATGTGCTTATCCATCACAGGGGTATGTTGGACACAGAACAGACCTTGTCTAAACTCTAGGGACTTGAGGGTGTAAAAGCTGTGTAAAACAAAACTTGGGAAGAACTAAAATATAAAAAATAAAAGCAATGCTTCTGAGTGCTTGTGGTTGGTGGCATCACTTGAAGGTGCAGCTCCTCAGAGAAGTGGTAAGAGTAAAAATCTTCTTCATTTTTTCTTTCATTTACAGGAAAGAGAAGAAAGTAAGAGAAAATCCTCAGGCTGAAGATGCCACAGAAGAGAAAAAGGGAAGTTCTAATGTCAATCTAATGTCAATCTAATGAGACATGGCTCAAAGTTTCAGAAGGTGGGAAGGTCCTCCCCACACTTCCAGCAGGCATCCAAGAGAGCAGGGCAGCGTAGAGGCTGTGTCTCTCACTTGGGCAAGCCTTGTAAGGTGTGAATATGGCTATGGATATGGATAAGCGCTTGGGAAAAGTCTCATGTGTCTAACACCAAAGAGTGCATTTCAGGCTCTTAACAGCTACAGTGAAACACTTAAAAGTGCAAGTTGCATACATTTGAAGAGCTCCAGAAACCATAATAAAAGCCAGATGAGCCCAAAGTCTTTTAAAGTACTTTTAAAAATCTCATGGTTTTTGGCAAAGTTCATATGTCTGGTTTGCTTTGAGCTGACCCAATAATTTTAAATGGTTGTCCTTGAGAATTGTAAGACTGGTTTTATATTTTTTTGGTAGGTTTATTCCAGAGAAATGCTTAAAAGGCAATAAAGTCAATCTCAATAGCTTTGCTTAAATCCATGATTATATCGATTCTGTGTTATGGGTACGCAGGGAGAAACTAACTGAGTAGGAAATTCTAAGGAATTCCTACAACAATAGTTACATTGTTTGCACACATACACACCATAATAATAACAAGAGAAAAGCAATAGCAACCTTGCAGTTACAAAAATGCCAAGCGCCCTTTAAAAATGTGCGTGTATATTCCGTGTTTACCCAGATAAACAGTGTCGCTAGGGAGTGATACTTTATGCATGCTGTATCTTCCATCTGAGTTATTCAAGTTTTTTTCTGGGCTTCTTTTCTTCAAAACTGTGTTTGTGCCTTATGTTCACCAAGAGGAACCCACGTTCCATGAGTAAACACCTAGAAACTGAGAACAGGAGTGTGTAAGAAACCTGGATTAATTTAATGACAGTGCTTTATAATGGAAAATATAAATTTTCCTGCTGCAATTGGTATATACATTCAACAGTTTTATTGTATGTCAGTGCGCATTATTCAGCACAGCTGCTAGAGAGACATTGCTGAACTGGTGTTTCTCTTCCATGACAAACACCTATTAAGCAGTCAGCATAAACTCTTCTTGTTACAGCCTCTGACATCACCCTCAGGGCAAGTGGACACAGAACAGCAATTGCTGAATTGCGTATGAAAATTATAGTTTTTATTGTCTACACAAGTGAAGGTTTAACTCAGATTCCTGTTCGAGTCAGCTCTGTTATAAAGGAGTGATTCTTTCAGGGAACAAACAAGCACAGTACACCATTGTAATCAAAGGAACAGACAGTATTTATGTATTGGAAAACCTTGTTCACAATAGTGCTAACACTCCAATGCCCCAGAAGCCACCATTTTAGCAGCTGTAGAGAAAATAAAGCATGACTAACAAGATGCCATACAGAGTCAGATAGTTTTTTAGAGCACAGATGGAATCATCTCATTTAATACAATTCCGTTTATATGCACGACCAATAAGTGGGGATCATGTATTTAATGTTTATATAAGCTTCTTCTCCGCCATAGCGTTCAAAGAGTTCCAGTGTCTCTTGAATAAGAACTCCAATATTTTCACGCTTCTGCTGGCTGTATTCTATCCCATCACCTAAATTAACTGCTTAATAAAAGACAAAACAAAACAAACAAAAAAA
>VZRX01006643.1:62416-127500 GCA_013398075.1 Notiomystis cincta | reverse complement strand
AAAAGAAAAAAAAAGGAAAATAATTATATTGAATTTCGGCTTACACTTCAAAACAATGACATAGGAAATTGCAACTGCTGGTCAATTACTGTGCCTCCATTAGAAACTTTGCTCTGTGACATGAAATAGACCTGAATTTGAAAACAAGATTTGCTGTTCTTTAAGGCTTTGCTTGGGGTCCAGCTTCCTGTGCTTTCAAAATTTATGTCTGCATTACTTCAGGATCTAAGCAAAAATCTTAATGAAAATAAACACATTCTTTTATAAAATTAATATGGATTCTCTCTTTCACAGTTCATCTCTAAAACCATTACTTCTTTATTTTTAACATTGCTTATTTAAGACAAAATTCTACTGCCAGATGCATAAGCACTTGTCTAAAAAAATGACTTAATCTAGACTTGTTATGGTTTGAAATCTTAAATAGGTATTAGTTTGGGATTGCTCCACATTAGTCATCATATTTACACACTTATGTTGTTCCTGATAGAGAAAACCTGGCTAAAAGATTTTTGATGTATCACATGGTGCTCATTCAATTTCAGCTTCCTGAAAAATGTGTAAAATTAAGCCAATGTCAAAAGGACAAATTATTGCGGCCCTCAAATGCAGTAACATTTACTGCTGCTTTCTCTAACATGGACTAGCAAGGGTGACACACGCCCATGCACACAGACCATAATTCTTCAAAAATCAGTATGAACAACTGTGACAACAAAACAAGAACATTAAGAAATAACTTCACCTACAAAGTTGTTGAGAGATTTCAAGGAGGAAAATATATTCCATTTGGTTTTAAAACAATATTCTGAAAAGTATCTGAAAAAGTGTCTGAATATATATTCCAAGACATGTATAAAAAATAATTTGGAAAGAGCAAAAGAGCAGATTTGGCGTAGTGGGGAGGTGGGGCAGCTGTCACACTGCTGTAGGGTAGTCCACAGGCAAGCAGGCAGTGGCCTCGCCCTATGCAGCGGTGACAATGTGCCCATGTTAACATCTCAGGCACTCAATGGCACTCTCATTCTGCCAGAGAAAGACCCATTTGTCAGGACAATGCAACTTCTCTGGCAGAGCTGGCCTTTCACATTTGAAACAGGGCAAACATGAAGGCAAGGGTGGATTTTGCCCCCACTGTTGCTTCCAGACCCCCAGGCTGACGCAATGGAGATGTACAACTGCACCAATCCTCACATCCTCTCCTAGACCTAAGCCCAAAGATCTGGATTTAAAGCTTGTGGCTTTGCTACCAGCAAAATCTAAAGAACCCTGATCATGAAGAAACAGCTGGTGAACCTGGGTAAAAATAATCCATTTGATGAATTTTTCTGTAAAATATCTGACTGCTTACACATATTCACGTCACTTTACTTTTTATGAAATGGTTATACAAATGCAGACATGACATACAAAGACTGTGCTTCTTGAGTAGGAAGGAGGTAATTTCTTTTTATGATAATTACTTTTAAGCATACAAATATTTTCCAATACATTAACTGTTAATCTCATTGACAGAAAAGCCAGGGTTGTGACATCAAAATTTATTACAATGAATTTACTGCAATGTTACAAATAACAGATTATAAGAGTGCATAGAAAACACCAAGAACTATTAAAAAAAGGACTGGCTTATACAAAAAAAAAAAATGCAAAAAGAAAAGCACATCACAATTGGGTGCAATTTAGAGTAAACATGACTTGCTTTTGCAGAAGATAACTGAGATAACTGTGCCTCATCACCTATCTTGCATGTGCACTGCAAGCCCTCCCCAGAACACCTGGAGGTATTTCTGATTTCACCAGTTTGAGCAAAGGAAACCCTGAACCTTGACCTAAGTCTTGGCAAATACATAAAGGAATTACTGAATTTCCAACCATATGTCTATTATCTGTAATTTTAAGCCTACACACATGCTCTGCTAATGAGCTTACACAGCTTTTATCGTTCTTTCAAAGAAGTAGTAAAAAAGTCAGCTGTCTGGAAGTAATGGTGATACATTTTTAAGGAAGTCTGGGGGAGGCCAATGAGAAGCCATGATAATGCTGGTAGCAGAGGTATTTTCCAGAACTGCATGTTACAAGCTTTATTACAGAACACAGTCTGTACAAAAAAATTATGTCTTAGATGCTTGATTAAGAGGTATCTAAGAGTTTGAGGCAATGATAAAGGAAAGAGTCTGCAAGGGAAGACTGAATGTGTGATATGCAGACCATCATTACAATTTTTTTCCTACAGACCATCTGTGCTATATGAAGGTTTGTATCCTCAAGACAGCCGTAATTCACACTAATGTCATGACACAAGCTACAATCAACAATACTAGAAAGGTTATGTCAGCATTGAGGTCACCTGGTAAGTACTAAAATAGCTATCCTATGTAGTTATAGGAATTAACAAAACTTTCATACAAAGAATATAATCATTAACCCAAGAGGACAACATCCATTAAATGGATGAGTCAGAATGATCTGCCCAATGCACCTCAGGGTAAATATCTACTCATAATAATGATGATGATTCGCTGAAAAAAAATAGCCATTGAAGTATAGTGGTCTCAGCATGCCCTTCTCTGGTTTGACTTTATTTCCAGGTTAGTTTGCCTGAGAAGCCAGCTTTGTCAGCCACAAAAATGTTGCATATGTAAAGTGTGAACATGGATCTGATTCAAACTTTATGAAGTTGTCCTTTGTGAGGAAGAATAAATCAACATGAAAATGCTAGGAAGCACATTTGTGATATCTTTGCCTCAAAGTGAAATGTCTGGCAAATTCAGCATGCACCAAGAACTCATTTCAGAACAAATGTTATTTCTATGTTTAGAAAAAATGCATTGAAGGACTACTGACAGATCTAGAGGATTACGATCAGGATCCCCAATCCTAGCCCTTGCTGGATCAAAAAGTTTCCCAAATCATGCACCAGTCTCCCAAATCATGCACCAAAGGCTTTACGGTGCTTAAAGTGAAGTGAAAGTCTTTGCACCTGTCAAGACCTGTGTTAGCTGATGAAATCACCCGGCACACCAAGGCCAGGAGCGGCACTCCCTGTCCTGCCTGTGCCAGCTGCTGTAGCCAAGGAAACCCTGCTCAGGCCCTCAGGGACTGAATGCAGCATTTGGCAGGGAACAGAGGAGGATTTGAATTTTGCTATAAAAGGTGGTTTGTATTTGAGCCTAGACATGCTTCTATTCATAATTTGGGATATTAAAGAAATTCTGGTGCTATTTGTATTCTATGTAATTTCATTTTAAAATTTCACAAGGGTAATGCTACAAATATAAAAATTTTTTGCTTGAAAGAAGGATAAGTAAATTTCTCTCTATGCACTAAAAGCTTGATATGGCAGTTTTGACATCCTGGAGTGTACAAGAAAGGTAAACTAGCCCTTAAAGCTCACTCAAATCTATTCTAAACTCTAGACATTTGTTAGCACCTGAAAGTGTCCGAGACATTCTTTCAGCTCATTAGATTTCATTTCAAGGCCAGCCAGATCTCAAAAAGAGGTTTTTAATCCCCTAAATGTGTTGCTTGTGAGTATTTCACGGATGCCAGAGCTTGCTCCTGGTGGTGATTGTTCCAAAGGTTCTGCTTCAGACAAATTAAAATCAGGGTTTTCATACACCTGATGTTGCAGGGATGTCATTGATCTTGGGATATTAGATTTTCCACAAAGGTTGAATATCTGAGGAATGCTTAGTATTGGAATAATACTCAAAAGAGATTTCTGAAGTGACTGTGAAGACAGCCCCATGTCCCCAGTTTAGACAATATTTCTAATCAAATTGTAACTCAAATGTCATTCTTTTATTCTTTAAGGAAGAAAGTGTTTCTTTACTGATCTTCAGTGCATATAGTCACACTTGTGTATTTCAGCTTGTCTTGGAATAAATGATTCTCAGCAGAAATTTTTGAAGTGCTACTGTTAACAGCTCAGTTAAAAGACCTCTGGTACAATGGTTTGGAGTGGGCTTTTTTCTTTTTTTTTTTCTTCTTTTCCATAAATCAATGAAGCTACTTGGAAAGATAGCCATCATTCCTCCCTCTCTTTTGACTCTTGAAAAACAAAGATACTGAACGGTAAAGTGTTGGAAGGTATTAGTCACAAACCATGATTGTCAACTTTTATTGTCAATAATGAAAGTACTATTTATGGCAAAATATAACAATGATAAAAATCCATTTTAAGCGTCTTTATTCACCCTAGACAAACCAACACATATTTTCAGTTAGAATGACTACAGTAATGCAACATGCTAACCTGAATGTTATTTCAAAACAAAAAAAAAACCAGCTGCAATGAGATTGAGCCTGTCACATAACAAAATGCAGTTAAGCAGCACAAACTAGCTTTAAAACATTTTGAGGA
This sequence comes from Notiomystis cincta, assembly GCA_013398075.1. Classification (NCBI taxonomy): domain Eukaryota; kingdom Metazoa; phylum Chordata; class Aves; order Passeriformes; family Notiomystidae; genus Notiomystis; species Notiomystis cincta. The sequence continues at coordinate 123,134 of VZRX01006643.1, read as the reverse complement.
AAATTTCAGGACTTTATTTCCTCCTAGGAGTCATCACCAATACCAAGAAATAAATGGAAGCTGATTTTAGCTTCAGACTGGCATGCATCCATGTCGGGGTTCACATCATGTAAGTTCACTCCTCAGGTATAGTTCAGAGCTTAATTAAGTTTGCAAAGTCTTCTTATTAGGATAAATTTACTTGTCATAGAATGTGTTGGCTTTCTGACTGGAGTGCAAAAAGAAAGCCCTGATGAGTCAGTGTGGGGAGAGAGAGAAAGACTCCTTTGCACCACTCCTATCACTATGACTCAGAACTGTGCTTCGAAATTGTCAGCTCCAGGAAGGATGAGATAGTTCAGACTCCCTGTTCATTTACTTGAAAGTCTGTGAAAAGTCACAGAGTAAGACTCTAAACTCCTCCTGTCTGTTAAGAAACAGTGGGACACTGCCAGTTCATTTCACTAAGGGCAAGGAAGAGACACCGGGATGTTGTGACTTCTGGTTGTTACAAACCCAACACAGAGAACTCCGTGTTCCCTTTGTGAAGGCTCGGAGCAATGTGAACACCAGTTTTAAATGTTCCCTAGATAAGTCTAGATTATGTACACACAAAATGCAAACTGGCCTCAAGCAGGCTGGTCCCAAAGCTAGAATGTTGGAAAGAAGAGTTCGTAGAGTAATTTATGTTGGAAGGAACCTCTGGAGTCATCTGGTCCAAATGCTCTGCTCTGTGTCAGTTCAATTTCCAAAGTTAGATCAGGGTGGAATATCTGCAGTTGCTCAGCACAGAGTAATCACAGAATGGGAGAGGGTGCAGAGATCCCCTTGGGCTGGCAGAGATTTTCTCCAGCCATTTCAAATGTGACGGAAGAGAGTGCTGCTCCTTAAATAGGAAAATGTGTTTCATGAAGGAGGACTTGCAGGAGTTACAAATGTCACAGGGAGAGTTATTATCTGTTTTGATACAAAATAAATCTAAACTTTTGGTATAGTAACAGATTACTACATATATAACACTGCTTTTGGAAGCTTAATCTTATTCCAAGGAAAGAGGCACAAATCTGGCTGAAAAATTAATAAAATTTCATTAACACTCTGATTTGAAATCATGAAATATAATTTTTAAAACTCAACACGTATATTTCAAAGCGCTTTAAAACATTAAAGCTGAATGTATTAATATAACCTAAGAAAGCCAAATCTCTGAATAAGCGCAGACCTGTTTTCTGACACTATCAACACTTGAGTTCCTTGTCTCTTGCTTTACTTGGCTCTTCCCTCTATTTTTCATCACTTGTGCTGAGTGTTTATCACTTTACAATGCTACAGTACTGCAGAGACTGCAGAAGAATATTTCAATCCAAGAAGGCATGTATGCTTGGAATTTAAAAAGAATACTAATATAGAGACATTTCAGCTCATCATGTCTTAGAAAAGATTTTCTTAATTCTCATTGAAGGCATTTTGCTTTAGCATAAAATATAGATTCTTCCTATAGTTATCTTCCATATGCAGCTAGCTTTTAATTATTTCATAAATAAGCATTTATAGTAAAATGAAAGTGCTGTTACTATAAATGCTATTCAGGAAGCCAACAAGTCAGCAAGTAGAGGAAGTGCTCTGATTGGACAGGAGACAGGGAAATGATGTTTTACTAATGATGTAAGCTTGCTAGAGATAGCTTCAACTACTTGCAAATTGCTGTAGTAAAAAAAAACAACCCACAAACCAACAAACCCCAAATCAAACAAACAAAAAAAAATCCAACTGAAAATGAGCCAAGACAGCAGCTGTTATTGCAGTTTTTTCCATTTCCAGGAAATGTTAGCAATATCAGATATAATTCTTTCTAAGCCCAGGTTTTAGTGTTTTTTTTTTGCTTTTTGGTATTTTTTAATAGAAGTACAAGAATGAAAAAGAAATTATAGGTTTAGTAACAAAATTTATTGCCAAACATATCAATGTGGCAAAAAATAAGATAATATTTTTTCCTTTATAAGTACTTAAACTTCTCCAATTAGTCTAGACTTTGAAGTTTGCCTATGTTTGTGCTACAGATCAATATCAAACAAAGTAGAGTTGAATAATCTTAGATAAATAGTATGCTCAATAGGGGAATGGAATTTGGAGGCTGACATCTCACTGGCCTTGGTACAATGTTTTACTATTGCAAAAACAATATATTAGTCACAAATCATGCTTAACATGCAACAAGAGTTGCACCAATTATGTGAATCTGATGTTCTGCCAGTTGTTTTAGAGGTATATAAGCTAGTACAAAGTAGATAATATTTTGTTAGTTGATAATCATGTTTGTGTGTGCAAAATTTGCATAGCTTTGCTGGACTGATGTGAAATACATTTGTTCATCCCATTAATTTCTCATCCAAATATAGCATCATTAATGCAAAAGGAATTAAAACCATGAAAAAACAAGTCTTTGTGCATGTGTGGAATAAACATAATTTATTTTGTAATGTAATTCAAAGTGACAAACCTGAAAGTCCTCAAGTGCTTCAAAGATCACTGATTTCAATATGAAACATAATCCTAAAATAGCCAATTTTTGACACTGAGTTACATATATACTTTAACTCAAGCTGCTTAGTAATGCATCCTCCTTCCACCAATGGAAGCTTCATATTAATGCAACCAAAATGCTTTTAAGGGGAAACCCTATGTATTTTCTTCACAAGCAAAAAGCTCAGTAATCCAGTATTCTGTGTTAATAATTGCTGCTGTGTTTGTACATCTGCCATGTACTAATGGAATTGGTTGTGTCTAATTTTGCCATTCAAAATCATTACCATTTAAGAACTCTGCTTGGTCTAGCTTGCCCATCGAAAATTGCACGGACAGCTAAATTACTTTGATGACTGTTTCCCTAACTTTGGAACAGAAGGGTGAACCCTTTGTTGTCAGGGGAAGTTTCAGCTCAACCTGAGGAAAAACTTCTTTACCTTGAGAGCGGCAAAGCACTGGAAAAGACTGCCAGAGGAGGTCATGGAGTCTCCCTGTCTGGAGACATTCCAAACCCACCTGGACATGTTCCTGGGCCACCTTCTGCTCTGCGTGACCCTGCCTCCTTGGCAGGAGAGGTTGGACTACATAATCTCCTTTCCAACCCTAACAATTCTGTGATTCTGTGGAATGCAACCATATAAAAATAGGTCAATGCATTAAAAATTTCTCATCAAAATTATGGGAGCAAGTGGTTAGACATGACTACAGGTTGCTGAATATGCCTGAAGTTGCCAGTTTTCTGGTTTCACTATTCTCTAATTAAGCTAAATAAGCAAGAGCCTGAAGTCAACAGAGGGTGTTTTAGCAGTGATTTGAGAAAGGACAAGGAGATGAAAGCTATGAACGAGTGTGTGGATTTGCCAAGATTTCTTTCATTGCTGTAGGACAAGGACAGAATTAATGCAGTTTAAAGGACAACTAGCACTGAAACTGGAATGTGCTATTTTATCCTCAAGCCAGACATAAAGGAACACCCTGCTCCCCAGGTACCAGTACTATAAGGATCAGGATATCCTCTTCTGGTGTGTCTTTATATTCTTTATATATATGTGTGTGTGTGTGTGTGTGTGTGTGTATCTATCTATGCAAATGAATTGAGTAATCTGATTACTCTTCCTTTGTTTTTCCAGTTGAATTAACTAACATTATAAATTAAAAATAAATAGTCTTCCCAATATGTGGAGTTGCTTTCTTTTTACGATGGACATAAAAATAAATACTTATCAAAAGCTAGTTAACAGTTATTAATTTTACATTAAGAAATGTATACATTTGAATTCATAACAGCTTTTCTAGCAAACAGAGAAAAGCCAATTTTTATACAACTAAAATGTATTATAATATTTAGCCTTACAGAAATGCAAAACAGATAAAAAGAGAAAGGAAATTATGTCCCCTAGGTGTGATATTTCTGCAGATTCACAGCTTTTGAACTGGGGAAGTTGAAGCCTTTTGAAAGCAATGTAGAAACTGCACATACACCACATTCAGACTGATTTGGGTTTTTTTTGAGCTTTAGGAATCTGAATTAAGTGTGAAAAAAGATAAGTGAATAAGAACTGTTTCATTAGTGACTCTTCAATGGAAAACACTCAATCTTCTTCTTGTCTAAATTACAGTAGTACCAGGTGATATTTGCATGTCAGTAACCTGACTTAGGCCACTCACTAAGATTTATTAGACTGACACACTCTTGCAATACACGGAAAACCCTTTTGTTTTGCTACTTATGCAATGTTTGTAAGATTATTTTCTTTATTATCTCATATAAAATCATTATTCACTGTGCCACTATAGATATCACAGACTCTAGGCTGTGTTTATTAAAATGTACTCCTAATGTTTTCACAAAGGGATCACAGTGTTATTAAAACAGAAGCATTTTAGTGAGGCCTAAATACAACTGTTTGTAACAAAGAAGTAACTGCACACAATATGTGTGTATAAAGACAATAGGATGGGAAATGACTAGCAGGTTTTTTAAGGTAAAATTCGTATTGATATGTATTACAATACTTTAAAAGAAACTTATTTTTAATATATCCCATATACTTATTTTATTACCCTTTATTACTTTTCTTCATTGTTTTAAGAAAATGTTGGTGTACCAGTAAAAATTATTAATGAAAGGTTATTTTTCGCATTCAAGATAGCATTTTTTCTGATAAAAATAAAAAGCAATCAAAGGTCCAAGCTATAGGAATAGGCATTACGAATATATTTTTCTGATTTCCAGTGTTCATTATACAATCTTACTGTTGGCATGTATGAATATAGGAAAAAACTGCTGCCCTTACTTGCATTGCTTGCACCTGAAGAATTGCAATCATCCAGAAGCATATAATGCCTTAAGGCTTTTGAAAAAAAGATCTTTAAACATCTATTCTGGAACTACAGATGAGACTAAAAATGGCTTTTCTGTGTGCAAAGAGGATATGACATGCTCAGCACTGTGAATTGGAACCTGGTTAACACTGATCATACAGGTGTCACAACAGAGACAACCTCCAACTGCTAACAATTCAGCACTTCTGGTTCACTATGTAATGCCTGTCTTAATATCCTTCCACTTCATTATAAAAGCAGCGAACCTGAACAGCCATGCTTGAAAGAAAGAAAATATCTTTGCCTCCCAAGTGACTTTGTAGCTGCTTGTCTGAAACTGCTGCACATATCAGGTATCTATAGGCTGATGGCAGTGGAATAGTTACAGTGATTTCATCTCCTCTGCAGTGGTCATTTGAGTGTTTGCTATCCTGATTTGCTGCCATGCCACCGCTTTAAAGCACGAGAGTAGAATTTTGATCATTTATCGTTCTCCAGCCAATCCTGGCAAATATGACCATTGTTGTTCTGTAACATTGTTAAAGCATGCCACGTTTTGTAACCACTATCTTAATTCTCTATTTGTCATTCACTCATCTTACAATCCTTCCAGCCTTGGTGCCTGACAAGCTTCCAACTGCTCAGCTTCCGAAGGAAAACAGCTCATACACACACATACACAGGCATGACAGGTCAGTGAGGAAGATACAAGAGAAGAGGCAAGTGATAAGGCTGAATGCTCGTGGTCAGCTCAGGCTGGCCTAGAGCTTTTTAACAGTCAATAAAACAGTTATATAGCACAGCAGAGCACAATGTGTTTGAATATTTGAAGTTTGCATTTTCAGGTATTATAATGAAGAGCAAAAGTAAAAAGCTGTCAAGAAAATTCTTCCCTGGCAACTTAAATATGCTTTCTCACACTTGGATGATCTGAGAGTACATGCACACATTGTAATCAGCTTTACATTAATAACAATGAAATGCCCATTCCTGTGAAGGAAAGTCATGAGGGGAGCTTTTAGATAAATTTGGGACACCTTGCAAAGATAACCTGCAAGTCAGCATGACTAATATCTAAGTGGGACATGTTTCAAGAGTAATATTCTCTTGAAGTTTTCCTGGAATGCTTTTTGCTCAGTGGATAGGGTCAGCCTCCAGAGGAAAGGAAGAAGTAACACCTCACAAAATTCCTTTATCGCTTCCCTCCAGCAGACCACAGATGGCTGTTTCATCTCCTATGTTGTTTAATGCTAATGGCTGCAGTGAGTTTACAGGTCTCTGACCTAACTCTGCAGCTGCAGTGCTGAATTGATACCCATGGAAGCACTACCTCAAGATAAAGAGAAAATTCTGCACCAGAAAAATATCACTGAGCATTTTTAGACAACAGAATCTGGAGCAGAATGAAGGAAACAATGATGGCATTTTAAGGGAAAATAATAACATACATTAGTCTCAATAAAATCATGTGAAGAAAATTCACGAATCACCAAGAAATGTCATCACTGGACATCACTGTATCTGGAAAGGTCCTCCTGAACTACTTGTCCTAACACAGCCAAAGTTTATTGAGTGCTTGACTGATAAGTAAAATAGACATTTCTTGTCCCAGGGAGAAGAATGTGGACATGGGAGAAGTAGAAGGCAAACAAAGGCTGAAAGTGGAGGAAGGGAAGCCAAGGACATTCCTTTGGCTAGTTAATTTCCCAAAGTATGCTTCATAAAGATTCTAACTTATAAGAATATATGCATTATGGTTCAGCATAATTATTCCACAGTGTAACTTAAAATATCCCACTGGATGCCAATTAACATATCTGAGCCCATTGAATTTCTGCTGTAATTTTAGAGCAAAACACAGTAAAAGGGTAGCTAGGTTTATCTGCGCACCTGTTGCTAGAACCCAATATCTTTGCTTTACAGTTATGAGTAAGAATCTCACCTACTTACAAGTCTGCTTGGGAAATGATTAGAACGGAATGTCAACTGTATTAACACAAGCAGAGGGCTCTTAGAGGAATGTGCGTATCAGCTAAAGAACTGACTTTATAAGATGGCGGAGGCAAACTGAAGCCTGTGAGAAGAGAGGTACCAAGAGCCTCCAAGTGTTTGAGATCTCTCCTCTTCTACTGTCTTCTTTTCCTTCAATTGTATGGATTTTAAAAAAAATAGAAAAAGAAAGAGTAATCCAGAAATCTCTTGCTGGCTTGGTAATACCCTCATTTTACAGAGGCATAAGCTTTCCTCTCTACCTAATATCAAAAAATGCAGAAAAGTCAGTAAGTTCAGGCATGCTTGTTATCAGATCTAGTGCCTCAGCCATCTGCCTCAACAGTTCCTGAAACTGCTGATAGTTGTCTGGCAGAGATTATAACCACTGTCACTGAATCCTGAGAAGACATTGAAGAAGTCAGGCTAATATTAATTTATTTACATATCCTTGCCCTTGTAGTACATCTCTATCTAGCAGCTCAGAATGGCTTAAACTGGGCTTATGATTCTAGTTCTGTAGGGGGAATGGTACAAGAAGATAAGAACTTGATTTTATGGGAGAGGAACAATAATAGCACTCACAATTTTCAGCTAACAGATTGACTTAACTTCACACATCCACTCTGAAAACAGGCAGAATTAGAGACACAGGGCAGGAGACAACATTGTGCTATAAATCTTTTATAGCCAGAACAGAAATTTAGACCTTGTCAGGAATTGCAACACTTAATATCTGTCACATGGGCTCTGCAGGAGACTCGGTAGGGCTGCATTAAATTTACCTCTCAGCATAGAGTAGGAGTTGGATTCCCAAGAGCACTTTTCAAGGGCTGATCAGTGAGTCTCACAGAGGTAGCCAGTGGAGAACTCAGAGCAGAAGAGTTTTTCTCTGAGACTTAAATATTTGCATTCGGCCTGAAGCTACAGCCCAGGAGCTTTCCTGATGGTAGATAGCTATTGCCATTCCTTCTGGGTGAGACTGAATGATTTCTTTAAAAGCAAGTTGTGTCATGAAACCGTCGTGATGCCTGTTTCCCATGGATGTGTGCTGATTTTGCACTACACCTCTTTACAATGACATTTTGCTTCCCACGACTTCTACCAGCTAATAGATATTATGAGCTAAGGCATGTTTTAACATCTTCTATCTCTTGCATACTCTACCAATAGTTCTCTCACCAGGGCATGAATTTTGATCCCTCTCTTCTACCCAGATGCTTATTTTTTTGGAAACTCTTCCTCTTTTTCAGTTTGACTGAATTTGGACAATGAGTTTAAAAGTTATGTGAGTTGAGGGGGTGGGTGGGAAAGATTTACAGAAAAGAGTAACCTTATGGCCCATTAAGCCTGTTTTTTTAAGAAGGCAAGCAAAAAATATATGTGCAAGGGCAAGCAATGACTGCCTGAGTTTTTATAGTTTGAAAACCTAGTGATGCAGCACCCTCCCAGGAATCAGGAAACAAGCCCAGCCTATGTGGTTTCAAATCTGCATTTTTCGTGATCAGGGAGATTTCACCTAATTATCAAATTAGTTACTCATGGAGAAAGGTTCTTGTGACCTCTATGCTTATGATTTGACAAGGAAGCAGCTGTGGAGACAGACCTATTGTTAGACTATGAACTTGTGCCAATATTTCAGAGAAATACAAAGTTTAGCACCTGAATCCAATTTTCAGCAGCTACTTGAGAGGGTCAATCCTGAGCCCTTAGCAGTTCCCAAATGAAGGCTGCAGTGAATCAGAACATCTGTACATGAGGCTAGATATTTAAATCTCTAAATACATATTTACATGAATACAATCTACAGTGCCAATTTTTAAGTGTTTTGACTTGAACTAACTTCCTAACAGATGGTTATTCTGAATCTATCTTCATTTATTTATGTTTTTACAGATATAGTAAATGATCCAAAGCTTATTCCTTGTCTATTTATTTATATTTTAATAACAGTTAAAGATATAATTGTACTGCACAATTTATAGAAATTATATAAAGATGGTCTTTCTATGTTGTACTTACAGGAGATCCCTCTGAACATTCAAGGAAAGACTTCCATGACCATAAGGCAAAGTGACCAAGCATAAATGAGACTTAGAATCATCTATACTATTGTAAACTTTAAGTGAGATGCTGCCATAAAATAAACAATCCCCAAAATATCTGAAATCAAAAAAGGAGGAGAAAATATATGAAGATAAAGAAAATATTTAAGTACATGTATGAGAGGCTTTAGAAAGTGTAATTCAACAAAAGTCATGCAAATTTTCTCAATAAGATAAAGCTCATGGTACATAAAATGCTGGGTTTGGCATCATAAGCAGATATAGGCCTGACTTAGGAAAGTGTCATGAAAATGTGTGATTGCAAAATCAGGACTAAAGTGTGTTTATTTATATCAAAGTATTTCCTAACTAAAGAAACAAGCATATAGAAAGTATTAAGAAATGAAGGATATAATACTGCTGCCAGCTACAGTCATGCTTCACCATGTAAATCAATGAGTTTCAGAAAAGTAAATGAGAGAGGGAGTTAGCTTTTCTCTGCCCACTACAGTGATTAATTAGCTTATTTTCAATAAGAAAAGTACTAGCTATGTTGTTATCTCATGGCTCTTTTTTTCACATTATCAATAGCACCAGAAAACAACAACTATCCATTACCCCTCTAAAAGCAAAAGGCACATGTGACCATGAAACACTGTGAGCCTTCGGTAAAAAATGTCATGAGAAAGAAAATTTCTCAACTTTTAAGTTGTATTTGTTTATATGTAAGTTTTAATATCCAGGGAAAGCAAAGCGTCTGGTAATCATTTTCCTACATTACTATGACATGCATTTTTAATGCATGGTTTTAACTACAGTTGTCTGAAGAAGATTCAGAAGATACTAGAGTTGCCAACTTTTATTATACAACTTTATACGCACTGTAACACCACTGTATTTGTATCAAGAAATCAGGTCTGGAAGGAAAGACAAGGAAATTTTCCCACTGAATGATAAAGATGGCTTATTTCCATAAGCCAAATAAATTTTTCAGGAAACATAAACTCAAAAAATTATTGATGTAGAACGGTTTTTATCGCATCAGCTGCAGAACTCCACTGGGGAAAACAGAAAGCAGAAGCCCTTAGGCCACACTTTGTGTGACCTAATTCTTTCAAGGGTATGTTTCTGCAAATTTTTAGGAAGTGACAATGCAAATGAACAACAGTTCCCACTGTGATGTTTTCATGGAATCTTTGCCTAACCTTCAAATAGTAGACTTTGCACCAACACTACAGCACATAGTTTTGCTGTAGAGCTTAATTACTTTTGGATGTAAATGAGCAGAAAAACAATTATCATGCACCCAGCAGAAGAAATGGTTATGCTTCTATAAATTTCTGGTATTCTACTGCTGTGATTGTCAATTTAAAGGTTCAGTCTCCGTGCTGCTGCCAGTTAATGATTAGGCTACTACATTTTGGTGAAATTGCACTCCAGTCAAGGGAAATGAAGTAAAAAGATGAGGGAAAAAAGAAACTAATATTGTTGAAGTCTAATTAGAGTAGCAGGGCCAGTGCTGGACTTAGCTGCAATGAGGTTGACTTTCTATTAAACTCAATACACTGAATTCACTGAGAGCAAGATCAAATGCTACGATTTCATTTTCATGGGTGATGTGTTAATAGGAGTGGGATTAACTTCTTCCTCATGTAGTGATTTTTTTTATAAATCAGAATGCAATAATTCTTCTCTTTGCAAGTATAGTTCTAAAATCTGACACTTTACTTTCAGAAGGATTAGTGCCATGCAGCTTATTTTGAAGGAAATCACATTGCTTTAACAAAGAAAAAAAAAATCATTCTATTGACTTCAGCATCATCAGCAATATCTTCCACAAATATATTTTAACAGCTTCCTATGTCAGATAACCATTTCTTACTTATATGGTTTTAATTCACACTGCTTTCTTTCTAAATTAGTATTTGCAGCAAGTGAACGTGCTTTTATTTAGCAGCTTAAGTTTTTTATTTAAGCAACTAAAGATCACACTTGAGTCACAGTTGATAAAAACGTGCTAATAAAAATCTATTTAAATGAATATAATTGGATTTTATCTCAAACAAAGTAATCCCCCTCCAAAAGGCCCCCCAAACTCCAGAAAACCGCAAGCCAAACCCCCTCCCCCAAACCAATACCCTGATATTAAACTCTGTATTTCTTCCCTAGAACATCTATGTATCATATTATTTCACTTCTCCTTGAAAAGTGTTAATGGGCATTAATCACAGCTTTACTAGCCATATATGCTGAAATACCTCTGGGTTCCTGACACATGATGTCACACTTGGTACAATAAGTATTGATAATAAAACCTGCTTGAGTGCCAATAAATATATACTGGGGAGAAATATTACTTATGCAGCTTCATTCTTCCACCTACAATTATTTAATACAGAAAGATCCAAAATATATATAATTTAGATGAGGCAGAATAACATTTTAAATGAAAAAGGTCAGATGCGTGTACTAAATGTTTTTCATTTTAAATTGTGCACAAAGTCTACTTGCAGACCTTTGAAGCTGATGGCAAATGTGAGTGTTTATTCAGCTGGAACTTTAAGTATTTCATATATAATGCATACTTTCTCTGAAATAGTTTAAATTGACTACTACAAACAAATACTGGGCTGTTGTGCACACATCTCAAATATTCTATACAGCAGATTAAAAATGTGATATGGACATCAATTCCCTAATGCTTCATAATGTCTATTCAATAGTAAAAGAAATCAATAGAATTTTGTATTTGATTTCCTAAGCGAACCATAACACCCTGTTTTTTACATGAATACACGGAAAATCTAAGGAATGCATATTATATATATTTTTTTAATTCTACTGTTCTGAGGATTTTCTCAAAAATTATTTTGAGAAACATCTTTAACATAAATACCTCTATTGGCAGGATTACTTTCATTGGAGAATAACTTTGATAGTCCAAAATCTCTCACAGGTCAATAGTTCCACCATTTTGTTTATTTATCTCAAAAATATTCTCAGCTTTCACCTGCCCCGGTGTCTCATAAACCAGCTCTAAAAACACAGAATTTGTACAAATTCAGATTCTATCAATATAGAAAATGACGAGAAGGGACTGTTGAGTTAAATTTTGCTAAAGCTATCATCTTCCAACCTATCACCTTATACTGATGGATTCTCACATTAACTAGACCATCAGAGTTGTCCACCTGGATAGCCTGGCATTCAATCATAAAATGACTGAATATTTTAAAATTTTGAAAAATACCTTTCCCCACCTGAGGCTGACTATGAAGCTGTACCTGAGCTTGCTGTCTTATGATTAGGTCCTGGCTTTTTCACTGAAAACTGCCTGAATGAATTACTGAAATGTATATTACTTCAACCGAAGTACAACAAACACTGACTATGGCCATCCTTCAAAATTGCCAGGCCAAAGATGTGGTCTCTGTCCTAAATGTGAAAGTCCTGTAAGAAATGCTTTCCCCCATGTGCTGCAGAATATATTTCTACATGAAGAGACTGCCATCCTCAGTTGTTCTCTTTTGTATTAATCATGAATTTATCAATCTGAAAAACAAAGCTCATGGGAGCAGAGGATAGGCTAATTCAATAAACAGGACAAAAGATTTCAGATTCCCTGTCAGAGGATATTAGATTGACCATAATTTTCTCAGCTTTCAGAACAAAGCTGAAAACTCACTTCAAATTAGTATCCTCATAGTCACTATAAAAAGCAGCTACAAAGAAGATAATAGGACATGGATCAGGGTGGAAGGGCTGACGTTAAGAGTAAATGAGATTGCTGAGCTGTTGTGAGTCTAATTAGTTTTTGGAAAATACTCAAATCCTATGATAGGTAACATTAAAATAGGTGAGAAATACTTTACCCTGGAAAAGTGTTTAATGTTGGGAAATGTTGGTTAAATAGAAAATAAGATAGGAGAGTGATTATTTTTTTTAAATTAGCAATGAAACAATCACATTAAGTAATAAATATTTTGTGGCTGTTACCATAATCACAACTGATTCCTTAGTTGCAATGGTTTCTAGAAAGCAAAATGGTTTAAGTTAAGAAAATGTGTTATTTAAAATGCATGTGTATGGTACTTTGTAATAAGGTATGGATTATAACTGTGTAATTGACATTCAATTAAAAAGCTTTAAATTAAGTAAAGATGGGTGTGGGATGTGGGAAGTGGGATGGTTTTAGTGCACTAAAATGCACTTCTGGTGGCAAATCAAGAGATCGCTCTTGAACTATATCATCAAGGGTATGGGGATGTGCGTTGAAGGGCAGTGTCTTTAATGAACACACTGAGCTGTCCTTAATAGGTGTTATCTTGGGACATGCCCATGTTGTTTCCATAATCTGAACCAAAGAGAAAACATTAGGATAAAATTTTAGATTACTTTTCCATAAAATTTAACTACAACTACCATAAGATTTTTTTTTTGAGTGACAAGCACTCATATGAGCAGCTGAAGATCTGGCCAATTCCATTTATTTACAAAAGACAGAGTGTTTTTTTCCAAAGACAAATCAGTTCATAAATTTCTGAAACACCCACAAAAAATCAGGTTACCATCTTAGAAACACCTCGCAAAATGTACTTGGAATATTTGGAATTGTAACATAGACCCTAAAGAATAATTTATAAATCGGCCTTAAAGCCCAAAATTCACTCCAAGTTCATTGAGCTAGGAGGAAATTAGTGTTACTTGAATCTTAAAATTGTTAGTGCACAAAATTCAGTTCAGTTTCAGGAGAAGAAGGAGTAATAGAGTGAGGGAAAGATGAGTTTTTTGGACCTCTAGATCATGTGGTCAATGAGTAGCATGTGACAGGGCCCACCATGAGATTTCAGTGCTGAAGATCATTCCATGGAGTTGTTTAATTTATAATATTACCATTAGACCTACTTCACTGCAGCCCATGCAAACAGGGAATTGGCAAGACCATGGTCTTTAGGGATGTCTATAAATAGCAAAAAAATGAATCCACTTTTGTCCATGAAGCTGAAGTAAATGAATGAGGCAGTTCCTACTCCTACTATGTAAAGTCAAATTCACTTCATGCATATAGATATATTTTCTATTTTAATTGAGGTACAAATAGATCTGCAAACAGAATCTAAGATAAGGCGTCTACCATTTTAAGCGGAAATAATATTAGTATAATGAACACAATATTAAATACTTAGTAAATTGACTTTAGTGGAGTTTACAGATTTAGATCTAAATATAAAATGCAGCTATTTGAATCACCATTTTTACTCCAGCTATACATTATGACCATCCTTTTGCATAATTTTAATACCATTTGTTAGTTACTTTATTTATTAAAAGAAACAAATAATCTATGCATTATTTTTCAGGGACATATTTTCTTACAAATAACAAACTAGAAAAAAGCATTCAAAATTATTTTACTTCACACAAAATGTTGTAAGCTTCTGCATGTATATTAAAGGCTCCTGAAGAATTGGATGTTTTGTGTTTTTTTAGTTTGGTACCCAGCATTGTTTCATGATGAACAATTAAACTTGTCAAATACATGTTTCTCTGTGAATGATGAATGAAAAACACATTGTCAGTGTGTTTGTTAAATGTCATTGAATTTAGCACATATGCTAGGAACGAAATCTCATTTCTTCTTCTAAATTTGTAGATCACAGGTTGCATTAAGTGGAGCACAACTGCCACACAATGTTTGGATTTTGTACCATTACATCTCAATAACTTCCCCTAATTTCATCATTATAGCATATCCTCTAAGATGTTGAAAATGTTTGGGGTTTTTTGTGATGAATGTTTTATTTTTAACATATTTTTTCATCATTTCCATATTTCTGAATCCCATGATTGATTAGAATAGGGATTTGAACATTAAAATACCCATATTTTGTTGGCTGTAAATAACTGATAAAATACAAAGAATGAAAACCAAAACACAAACCCAGGTATGAAAGGCGCTGGGCATCAGTGAACATTGGCTGCTTATCTGACGTCTACCGTGAGCTCTCATGGGCTTCAGTAGAACCCTGAATCCACCCGGGACTTCTGGTGAATATCCTGACTATCATTCACAGGCTTCATTGATAAATAAGACCCCACAATAACATCCCTTTTCTCCTGCCTTTCAGGTGTGCAGCTGATATTCTTGGATATTTATGTCAGTGGGCATTTAGTTTATGGCTTGCTAGCTCTGGTAGTAAGTTCCCATTTACGTCTTAACTAGCATGTACATAAGTTCTTCAGTGAGCTACACTAACACAGAAATATAGTTTGAAATATGCTTTCAAAGGACAAACTACTAATTAACATATGAGGTAAGTGGGCATGGCTACAGTACATGGCGTCAGAATTTTTTGCTTTACTATTTAAAAACTGATGTGTTGAGCTGTAGATCATGATACACATATTAACTTTTACAGTTCTTAGTGATACTAATACCAGGCTTTTACATATATATATAAAGCCTCTAGGATTGTTGGCAATAGCATAAAAATAATAAAGTATAGAAAAAAACCCTTCAAACAAGAAGCCTAATAAGGCCCAGGATCTTCTCTAAAACCAGTCAGCACAAGAAAAAATAATCTTGAACTATTTTTCTCTTTTCACATAAACTCTGGAGGTTAATAAAACACATAAAATTGACTCAGTAGTATGGCTGCTCAACTAACCCTGAAGTTTTCCCAAAGACATAAGACAAAGATCATCTAAGCTTATTTCACAACTACAGTCACCCACATGGTGAAATCACTGGCCTGTACTAAAAGTTAAATCAGCTTCTGGATGAAGAGAGAGTGTATTTCAACGATATTACCAGATAACTTTTAAACTTAAATTGGTGTGAAGACAAAGGTAAGAGAAGAAACATAGTGAAACATGGTGAGTTGACACACACTAACTGGATTTTCATTCCAACATATTGAGAGTTGGAAGTCAAGGGGTACAATTGCTTTCTGGTGTCTTGTCCGTAGCTCACAGTAGAACACCACCATGGAATTTTCTCCAATTAATTGTGATTTATAGCTGTATTCAAATAGTCTGGAACTGTACTGGAAGCTGTAAAATGAGAAAGTTACAACACCCATGTAGAAAGGTAAAGGTGCATGATACTTCTACATTCATCTCCTTTTCGTAATAAAGAGTATTTAATATTTCCAAGAACTGAAATCACACATGAAACAAGAAATGTAAGTAACAAGGGTGAACAGTCTTTCCTTCCCCACAAATAACAGTAAAATTAAAGAGTAGAAAGAGATTTGGCAGGAAATGCTGTGTGATAGGTCTTCTGGAAGTTTTCAGGCAGCATGAAGATTATGTACGTTTAAGAGGATAAAAAGTCAGATTTCATTTAAACACAACTGATATACATTTCACTTAATGAAGTCAGTAGATAAATCTCTTATTTTGCCTCTTGCAGTGGCCTTCTACCACTACTAACTTCACTCTCAGTACATTTCTTTCAGGAAACAAAGGGGCCCATTTATACAAATAGACTTGATATGGGCATTATAAAGTAGTACCTTTCTGATGGCTGATGTTGCAGATTTTAATGCATTAGTTTCTGACAACACTCAGTTGACTCAGTTTCCAGAATGAGTCCTGTCCACTGGAATAATTGTACAAGGTATATATACTGTTATAAAAAAATATTGTCTGAACCTTCCCACAAAAAGGCTGAAGAAATGTAGAAGCAGGTAGGCAAGATAAGCCAATAAATACCAGGGACAACAAAAATTCCCTATCTTCTTGCTGCAATATACTTGCAAATAGTTTAACTTTCCATTTCTCATGTCCTCATCTCTGCCACTTCATCCAGAAGAAAAGGTAGGAACTGATAGGATTAAGTCATTGCAGAACAATCAGCCAAACATCAGGAAGATTCCTCTCTGGGCTTTTCCATCCATTCCCAAGCTTCTAATCTATCCAAAGGTTAATTGGAACTCCTTTGTACTTTGCAAAATCACAGCTCCATTTCTCATCCTAAATAGACTCACTAACTCTCAGTATTGGGTAAATATCCAAAGTAACACAAAACTTTGAACCTCTGAATGTTCACAGGCTACCTGTGCAAGTGCTGGTCATTCCTCTTTACAAAATTTCGCAGTCTTCAGTCTACAACATGCAGCTAATCACTAAGTTTGATAACAAGATTTTCATCAGACAACAGTTAAATTAAATAAATCTGAAACAATGCGTCACTAAGACACATCATTATAATTTTCCAGTGTGAAGTCAATTGGAATGATAGGAGAGTGATTTTGTGCTAAATAAGAGATAACACAGTCATGCTCACTTTAATATTTGTATTCAAATTAAAGTCCAGGAGTCAAAATAGAAAGCGAATCTAATTTTTAGACTATAGTCCACAACTTCAGGAAAGTAGTTAATATACTTAAATCTATCCTAGCTTGAGAAATATACTTGATTATGTTCTTAACTATAACCCAGTGCTTATGTTCATTATGTGATGTTTACCTAAATTCATTACCACATGAAATAGTTCTTCAAGTCACTACTGGAAGATCCTCTACCCAAACCATGGAAATACATTACCAGATAGAAAACTAAGTGTACAGGATTTAAATACTCCTTTTCATTCCAGATAATATGTTAACTTTTGCACACTTCTTTTCTGTTCTATACAAATGAACATGTTCATTTTCAGTGGTCTGAAATAATGAATGGTTTGAAATGAAGTGCAATGGTGTGAATAATAGCCAAGCAAACAAAGATGCTGTAGCTTGTTTAGGTTCATCTTGTAAACGGGCTAGCCCTGTGTTCATCAGGCAGGGACTCCACTGGGCTGGGTTATTACACATGGGTAATGTACTACATTCCTCTCATGCCACACTGTCGCATTCCTTACTGGGCTGGATGTAATCTCACAGGCTCACAGCCTTGACAGGGAATGCCACAGCGAAGTTACACGATCCCTCCTATCAAAGCATCTTCTGGGAGATACTGCTAAGGCTAATTGATTAGTCAAGAATTTTTGGGATGAACTATGACCCTGCTAAATATACAGGAAAGTGCTAAATGCTACATAGCCCATGTTTTTCCCCTTTTCATGGTAATACAAACCTTTTTGTATTATCTAGAAGATCCATGTTAATTTGATAAAAACCTTGGAATGTATTATAACTCCAAATTCTGGATTAATCCCTTACTTAAACAGAGAAAATGGAAATTTGAACAGTTTCTCCAATTCTTGGCTGCAAAAAGAAATGGGGAAAAATCAGATCCCATCTACTGGTTATGCTCAGAGGTACACAGGGAAACTAGAAAGGCATTTCTGCATTGGCAGTTTCATTCAAAATGGTTTCTTGAATTGAGAAACAGTACTAAAGATATAAAACAAAATAAGAAAACAGACACTTTAGTGCTTCTGTCTGGCAAGAAGGTATTTTTCATCTTGTAAGATATTATTTTAATCAGATGTATATTTTTCTATTATGAAGAGACGCAAGACTGACTTCACAACACTTTACAAAACAAATTATTCCATTCTATTGAGTTAGATGGAACATCATCCAGGAATAAATATTTATGCAATTAGACATGTTAATTTTGTACAAGGCAATGCTCTAACTTAAGGCAAATAAAATGAAATCACAGAAATTAATTTAAACGAAAGTGAACATAAATTTGGAAAACGGCACATTTTGATAATGAAGTTTGCTCACACAGTGATGTGTGAATTCATTTTCATAGACTATTATACTTTAATATTTTTCTGACAAGTAAAAATAAAATATGATTTAAAATTTACAACAAAGTTTTGACAAAAGCTTGTGTTAAAACAAGAAGGATCAGTGTACAGGAAGGGATAGCAAGGATTTAGTTCTGTTCTTTCACCACTTATGTATTTTCACTTACGCTTTTGTAAAAGCTCAAAAATCTCTAGCCACTTTTGGAATTCCAGGCATAGACATTCTATTTAGAGTTAGACTATATATCTACATTTTAAATATTCATACCATCTTTAGCACATCACTGTATGAAGTGATTCATCGCTTTCCTGATACTGAGCTGAGGAAACAGGTTGGTTTCTATTTATAGAAGGCTCTTCGTAAAGAAAGGAAATGCAAGGAAAACTAAAGATACTAAGTAAACAGCACTTACAATTGTGGTCTACAAGTTACAGTATGAAGTTCTCTGCAAGAATTATTGCAGGGAGAGGCTTGCTCTATAACAGTCCAGAAGAAAACCTCCACTATCTTATTCTCTTTATGTTTTCTTGAAAATTTTAGATTTCTAAAAAATTAAAAGGCTGTTGAAGACATTTCTTTTTTTTCTTTTTTCTTTTTTTTTTAATCACACCATGAGGGGAATGACATTTTTGCCAGGACCATACAAGATTTTTTGATCTTTATGTGATACAGTAGAATAATGCCCATTAATAGTACAATGCAGGCTTCCATTAGAAGCTTTGGCTCTCATTGAGAAAGAATCAAATATTCAGATACAATGAAAAATATTTTGGCTGAAAAGTTACTTACGTCTGAAAAAGTTCAAATTAAAAAAAGAACTAGACAGATTTTTTAGAAATAAATAATATATTTTGAGTTTTTAAATAAAAATGGAATGATAAGTTCAAAAATATTAATTGTTCAGGACATAATTTTTAATGCAAGCATAAGTATAGGAGTTTTCTGTTGGAGAATCAAGCATTGATTACTTTCTTTGAATCAAGAATGCCAAACTAGGAAAAGTTAAAAAATTTTCAATGACTACAAAATAGCTTTTGTCAGAATCATAGAATTATTTGGGCTGGAAGGGACCTTAAAGGCCTTCTGGTTCCAGCCCCCTGCCATAGGCAGGGACACTTTCCACTAGGCCAAGTTGCTCAAAATCCCATCCAGCCTGGCCTTGAACACTTCCAGCTTCTCTGGGCAATCTGTGCCAGTGCCTCACCACCCTCATGTTGAAGAGTTTCTAATATTCAATCTAAACCCACTCTCTTACAGTCTACAGCCATTCCCTCTTGCCTTATGTGCAAGGAAAATGCTATTTAGGCAAAAAAGCTAATTCTTTTTGTTCAAATCTAACTCTAGGTACATTTCTACAGTTTTGATTTGCAAAAATTTGTGTATATACACAAAACTACTCACACAGTTGAGTGCAGTCAAAAGGCAGAGAAATACTCACAAGTATAAACTTATGTTTATACATGTTTGTTTGCAAAAGCAAGGAGTTGCTTAAGGACTTGGTTGTGCAGTGATAATAAATCAGGTATTAAAATAAATTTAATAAAAAAGGTATTAAAAAAATAATAATTAAAATTTTAATGTCAAGCATGTGTTATAAAGCATGTAAAACAGACAAATCTGAGCCAACTTAAAGTTTTCCTTCTTCTGAGAAACCAAAAAATGTATTATCTCTTCCTCATGAGTAGAGAGTTACAAAAAAAATAGGGACAGCTGAATCTGAGTTGAGATAGTATAAGCTACAGATTTCTAAACTATGGCAAAACACATTATTGCCATTTTTATTTCTGTAGAAAGCATAATAATGGAAGAGGAAAAGAAACTTTAGCCTTACCTTCAAATATAAATTTAACATTTTGTTTTCAGTTTTGTCTTATTCTTGTTTCTATATTGTCCAAAATAGTAATGAATTCCTTTCTCCTGTCTGCCAAAGTCCCCTAGAAAATATTTCTAATATATTAGCATGTAAACTAATCCTGAAACTTGATTGGAAAATGTATTTTTGAATGTTTCATTCTGGAGTTCTAGCTTTAGAATGACATATTAATTTACTTAGTTTAAGTATATGTTGAAGTTTCTTGTTTCATCATAGTTAACAAATACAGTTGAACAGTAGAGATTCCTAAATAAGAAAATCTAAAATCAGAGTTAGTAATCTAATCAATACTGATGCTAAGGACTCTGAGATGTGTAAAGGTTACAAATCATCAAGCATGATATTTATTTTGATCTGGAAAGAGCTGCATATTCACTTTTTGAGGAAGAATGTTCAAAACTCATACAGATACGAATTCTACTGCGAAGTCTTTCAAACTTTCAAAATGTGCAGAGAGAGTTGATATCTCAATTCTGAATATATTTTTGATACAGTTTGCACACAAGCTGCTTCATTTTTGATAAAACTGTATCATGCTGTATTGTTATATAAACATATTTAATGGATTATCAGGAGAAGTATCACAGCAAAAAAATCTGAGGTATAGTAATGTAGGCAAAATGTAAGTAAAGGAAAAAGAGATACAGGAGTTATATCAATGTACAGGAGTTATATTAGTGATCCACATAATTTCATGTGAGAATAACAGTAAAATTTCTGGAAATTGGAATATAAAATGAAAAAAAAAAATCCTCCTAGAATTTAGGATGGTTTAGGTCAAATACAGCCCTAGAACAGTAATTTCAGAGACTTTTGTGTTTCCTGGCTGAAATTACCCTTTCTGTTTTCCAGTTGCTGATGACTTTTTGCCTCCTCATAAACACTCCTGAATTGTCTTCCAGAGAAATGTGTATACTGGAGGGAAAGGATATCAATGCCAATGGATACAAATTTCTTCTACCACATACAAGTATTTTCCACATGATTAGGTTTCTGAATAATTTTCTGAAATTTAGAATCCACTTAAAATTACCAAACCTGAATTTTGAACCAAATTAGCTTAATTCTTAGATTTCTGATTAGAATTTGATTTGCACATTGTTGAAGGCACTGGAAGGCAAAAACAAAGGCTAACATTAGCCTAAGGTTAGTCTCTTCGTCTCTTCAACATTTATAGCACAGGAAGAGGTCAGATGCCTCCTGAGGTGAATCAAAATGCCTAAAAATAGATTCCTGTTTGGAACTGACTTCTAGAGAAACTTTCTACTCACAAATGAGTAGAGAAAAATTCTATGGAAATAACCCTCCTTAGCATAATTGCTAACCTTTTGACACTCTTTGATTCTTCTTTCTCCTCCTTCCCCTGTTAAGTTATCTCTTATTCTGGATGCATTTTAATTTCATATTAGGCAGGATTTTGTGTGTGTGTGTGTGTTTGTGCGCGTGTGTGTGTATGCACAATGTTAAAAAAATCCACTATTTTTAGTACTTATTTATTTTATATTTTGGGGCCCTAGAGTTGGTGGAACATGTGGTATTTTTTTACCCTCTGTCCTGGAAACATGACTTCCTATCACTTTCTCTATGCATCTCACATGTTTGTAGGCAAATTCAGCTAACAAACCCAGCAGAAATACAAATACCAACCATAGTTTTTTTGTTGCTAGAATAATTTTCAGACATAACACTTAATTGAATCAGGTCTCTTAGGGGTGAGTGAAAGGAAGCAGTAGGGCACTTTGGCTGGGAAGGAAGGTGAGAAAGTGACAGCCTTTTTCAGCAGTGGAAAATACAGCAGTCACTCTGTGACTATGGTTAGACAATCTATCCCAGCTGCAGGCACAGACCCCATAACTTTGTTTAAGAAGTGGAGTAAAACATAATGAGTAAAACCTTTTCCGAGATAAACTTTTGATATGATACATGTTTATTTTTTTATACATAGGACAAATTATGTCTGAAAGGTAGCAATGATTCAGGTAGTACATTACAATAATTGTGTGAGAGAAATTTACCATCAACATAATGATTTTTCTGTTTTCCTGGCTTTTAAAAGCAAAGTACTATTTTATAGTATGTATTGAATTACTGGCAGCCTCAGGTTCAAACTGTTCCTTCTCTTCCTCCTTCCCAACCATCTAGATACTGGCACCAGAATGGACCTCCACCTATGAAAACTAACAAATATAGGCCCTGGTGCAGCACAATTCCACTTCAGTTCACAGCTCTCCATGGTATTAGCTGATCTTAAAAAAATCTACTAGTTACAAAAAATAAGAAGTATATCTACAGTCATAGTTGCTGCTGTGTCACATTGTCCTGAGGACATTTATCTGGTCACACATATAAGAGTGATTATAGTCTTTCTTTCACCCTCCCTATGCCCCAAAAAAATCTGCCTTAAAAAATCAGTAGGTATTCTGGTAATGAAATGGATGCACAAAAAGAAAGTATTACATTCCTGAATGTAATGGAAGCTGTTCATGCTTCCTTTTTTCAAGAAACTCTGTGAACAATAATATGTTGCTTGTGAAGAGGAACAGCAGCAAAAAGATGTACTTCTAATTGTTGTGAGTAAAAATTACAGTAAAGCAATGATTTATGGAAGAATAAACAGGTTTGTCTCTGAATCATTCTTGTCAAACGAATTCTATTATGGGCACTTTCATCACAACCACTCGTTTTTCTTGTGGGGTCCATTTCCCCCAGACCTTCCCCACAAGTTGCTATTCAGGAAACCTGTGGTTTGCTTAAGACAGGATTAACACCTAAATTTAATCTATAGTAAGAAATCAGAGATGTATGTTACTCTTATGGCTAACTTCATATAGAAAAAGTATTTACTAATTCCATAAATAATTTATGTTTAAAATATGTCAATACAAATTGCTAAAACATAACCAGTTGACCCTCCCTTCTATGTGTGGACAGAAGAAATAAAATGTCATGTTGTACATGCTGTTGAAAACCAGAATGGATCGAAGTAAGACACTGGGCACAGAAATATTTATTAAATGTAAAGACATTAAGCAGTGAGATTGTCAATTAATTAATAACTAATGAACTGCTATAATCTTCTTTCTTACTAAGCCAACAGTATATTCCCCTGGTCCCTTTTTAATAATTGAATATGAGTTGGTTTAAAATTCGATGCATTTAAGATGGCTTTGATAATGTCAATAAGTGGGCATTCTCCTGCATTGTTCTACTGCTGTCTAATTCACTGCAATTGTGCTGTGCTTTATTAACTTACATTTTATTATAAAAGAAAGTGAAATTTATCATGAGCACACATTAAATGATGTGACTTTAGGTTCCTGCAATGGACAAAGTAATGATTAAAATATGTGTTTGCAACCTTATAGCCAGCTGGAGGGATGCCACTAATGTTTGAAAAATAATGGTATTGCGTGATGGTTGTTACGATGGCAGGGGGTGATGTGTCAGTCATTTATTCCTTGTGGTAGAAATTTCATATGGGGAAGCAAAAAAAAGCATCATATGACAAGCATTTGTAAGCCTAACTTGTCTTATACTAACCAACTGGCTTTGCTTTCCTTTCGAGAGAGAAAAAAATCAGCGTTTATTTGGCCAAAGTGAATCTTACTAATTATAAGAAGGAAGCAGCCTGGATCCTGGATTCTTTAAGGTAAATTCAGGAGTGAATTTACCTTAAAGGAGAGTGTGGATATAAGATCGGAAAGAAGTTCTTCTAAGATTACTTCCCTTCCCATTTTAATTTGCATTTGAAAAAAAAAGGAAAATTGTGCTTGGATTTTATTATGTATGTCACTTAACATGCACCCTTTGAAGCTGATGCCGCTCAAAACTTTATCACATTTCCAAGAGAGCAAAGGATAGGTATTAATAATATGTGCCTGTTGGATTGCTCACCGGCAATAATAACAATAAAAATTAGTGTAAAAGTTCTTATTTGCAATTTCCACACACAATATCTACAATGTCTCATGAACTTCACATTGGAATTCTACACATGGAAGAACAGAAAATTGGTTGAGGCAGGATTTACTCAAAAATTATGAAAGAATAAGTCTGTACACTATATTCACTGAACAAATAACAATTTCAGCACACATGTTAACATTGGCCTAGGAGTTCCTATTCCTCTGAAGTACAGTCAAGAGAAGAATGCATCTTCTTCAAAAGTATTAATTCATAAGTTAAATGTGCGAATGTTGAACAAAAAAAAAACCAAAAACCCCCCAAACAATATTTGACAGAAGCATAGAGCAAAATAAAACATGAATTATTTTGAACAGTAAAAAATAAGTCAGTCATATTATTTTATGGAAGTGTCCAACTGCAGATGAAGATTAATGGAACTGATTAGGAATAGTTAATCAAAAAACTCCAGAAACAATCCCTCCCAATAATTTCCCAGAAAGATTTCGCAGTCTTCTTCCGTAGAAATCATGCATATACTGAACCAAAGATTATATATCATAGCATATTTAAGAGTGTAACAAAATGAATTAATATTAGATATTCATTAACTTTGGAATGGATTTAGATTTCATTAGAAATTGAGCTTTTTGTGGGTTAATGGAGCATGAAAAGCAGCAATCACAGTAGTAGGTCTTCATTCTCACAAACTATTAGTAGTTTGGAAAATAAATAATGTGCATTGTTTCTAAACACATAAGGAAATAGATTTACTATATTGACTGAATATTCTACTACATATTAAAAACAATCACAAGAAAGGAAATAATTAAGAGTAAAAACCTCTAAAAGTCGTACAGTCTGTAAAGAAGAGAGTGGATACATTGTAGAAAATAAAATTTTAAAAGGGAGAAAACAAAACCAATATCATTGTCCCCAAGCTTCTTAACACAGTGTTGCTTTCATCTTATTGACTAACACAGTTGCAACATATCAACCCCATTATAATCTTCTATTCTGGCACCAATCCTTTCAGTTCTATTCTCCTTGACAGAAATGGTTCCGTTTTCAAGTCAACTCAAAACACAGCTGATGTCATCTTCCTAGCCTAGAGCTCTGATGTAAATAATCACACCATATTTGCACATCTTTCTGGCTTACCATTTTCCACTGTATCAGACTCAGAATTCTGGTTCCTTAATTATCACTCCTTCTTCTACTCACCCCCTTCATAGCCTATCCATCTACTCTACTTTCCATACTACTCACCCTATGACCAGCTGTGAACGTGTTTTATTCATTGCTCCTTACAAACAACTTTGTATCAAAGGAAACTTATCAAAACTTTTTTATTAGGGAGAGCAAACGGAGAGGTGACAGAGAAGGAGTGCTCAAAATCCTCTGCAGTATGAGCTGAAAAAATCCTATATCATCCCCAGTGCCAGTTCTAGCTGTTCAGTTTCCCTAGAGCAGCTGCTAAACTTACTAACTGCAGCAAGCACTGATGTATGTCAGTTCTCTTCAAAACGATCTGTCAATATCTTGCCCAAATATTTTTGACAAAATAGGTAATTCAGTATCAGTGCACGAAGGTGTTTCAGCAAGAAGCAGTAGCTAAACTTTTTCAAAATGAAAGAGACAATGCATATGAATCCATCTTCGTCCCTCCTAGTTTTGTTCATATGAGTCAGAAGGCTCCTAAGAGATGTTGCCATTATAGTCATCTGAGAGACAGGAAAGGAAATTCCCTCACTTCCATTAAAACTGAGCTAGAGCTTATGAGAGCCTATAGCTGCAGTCACAGAGGAGATCACTGTTTTCTTCAGAAGGTTCTGTGATCACTGAAAATTAAATAGCTCTAATTTATATAACTCCCTTCTGTGCGGCCAACATCTATATCCTTCTACTGACATATCTATCTCACTACCGTTAATGAACAGACTGGAGAAATGCTGGAGAAAATGAGTAGGGAGCAGCACAGATGACCTCAAACCCTCAGAGAATGGAACACAAATTCTCTCTATAAAAGAGGGATGCTCTTACTCCCCTGTGCACAGTCACTACTCAAAAAGCAGTGTGAATGGGTGTATAACTATGTACAGATTCTGATAGACTCCTACAATGCACAAACCATTGCTTACATATGTGAAAGTCATGGGTTTGAATAAAAAAACCCCAACTCTGCAATTCTGTACTTTCTTTGGGACAGAGGGAAAGACTATGGAGGGGAATATAGAACTGACAAGAAAGCAATTTCTTTCCTAATACAGGTAAACATTAATCTCCTTAATAAACAGACACTAAGAGAAATGTCTGGAAAAGTTATTTTTATTATTTGATTAGTCTAGGAGTGTTGAGAATTAGTCTGGCTGAAATATTTCAGATTTGTTAACCAAAGCTTCTCACACAGCAATCATGTGTCCTCTTTTGAAAAATTACTTTCATTTTAGCCTCTCATTTTTGATCAAATGATTGCGTCAGAAAAAGGGTTCAGCTTGGGTTCAGCTGAGGAGCAGCACAGAGGAAATCCTGTGTATTGCTTCTAACACAGCTACCAGAAGCTATAGTAGGCTATTTTAAGCTCTTTAACTGTCAACTGGTTCTACTTACTCAGCTTTAAATCTGATTGCTTATGGTTCAATTTATGCTGATGATGACCTTTACAATCAAAGAAATTGGAAGACAGTAGGTGTTAGGTATGCAAGGATGTATACCATACCCAAGTTACTGAAAACAGCTATACAAAAACAAGAGCTTTGTTGTTTCTTTGTTTGAGAACTGCAAATGTGACCTATTAATAAGAATGTTTTCACTCAAGACTATGAAAGCATTTAAAGAATTGTTATTATAAAGTACTATAAATGCTAATAAATATCATAGACTTACCCACCTAATACAAAGATCCTTTTCTTTTCAATGCTCACAGATCTTTGGAATGCTCACAAGAAGCCTTCGAAGAGCAAAGTTAAAACCTGTTTAGGATCCTGAGCTGACCCTGATTACAAACATTCTGAAATCTCTGATATTAAACATACTGACAGACATTTGAGAAGGGAAAAAAAATTAATCAGGACAATTGTTCAATTAGGTGTGAAAAGTTGTTTATTGTATTTAAAACCAGAATGTAGAGATGTTAAGCAATGTACTATGAGGGAAGCTCAGATGCTGACACAAAAGAATTAGAAACAAACCCCAAACATTTCCTCAGCAGACAGTGGTTAAATTTTCTCCCAGCAAGGGAACTATAAATTCAAGAACACTGGAAATATGCAAACCAAGTAATTTCATTTCTCTAATAGTTCCATTTTAAGGGTAGCTTTTTCCCCTGTTAGGTTATCTTTTTCTCTTTCCTATGGTAAACCAGTGCAGGCTGTCAATTAGATCCCAAATAACCTCATCTCAGAACTCCTGGAATTCAGTTAAGCTAATTACATGATTGCAGGCAGCCCAAACTTCAAGTGGTTGCTCCCTACTACAATCCTGGCAAAAGCTTCAGGAATTCCTGGCTATGTTAAATAAAAATTTAACACACTGTTTACCAGAGATCAAGTGGAGTTATAAACACTGTAGCAGGTTTGACATTGTAGCAGATTATTACTACATATTTTGTTTGCTTTTATTTCTGTTCATAGTTGCTCAATAATACTGTGAAACTCTGAATTCAGAGTGTAAGCTCCAATAAACTAGCTGCTTAAAGAATCAAAATAATAAATATTAAAATATTCTATTTAATACAAATGACTGCATGTAGCTTTAATGATCAAACTTAATTCCATAACTGATATACAATATGGAGTAAAGATCTTATTGCAAAATAAAAATGCCTTTTTTTTTTTACTGCTTAAAACTTGCTCATGAATACTACTGAGCAGATGTATCTATTTTTATGCTGAGAATGAAAAAAAATATTTTCACACTTGAGAGTATGTTAAAGAAGACTTTGACTCTCTTAAACAGCAAGCAAGCTTGGCTTTGGTTATTGGATGTGAAAACATTTTTTTACCAGAGGCATTAAAAATGGCACTGCTTAAACACAGCATCTAAATATCATGGTATCACATATGATACCATGTGTGTGGTACAAACACAAGTTTACACCAAATTTGTAAGTGATTCTATCACTTCTCACTGTCTTGTACATATCACACCTAACTTCTGAGGTTCAGGTAACGTACACTTTCTTTCTCACTGTTCCTCTTTTCTTAGCCTTAAGAATCGGCTCAAGTGTTTGAGTTGAATACAGGGAATTGTTAAAGACTGGCCAAACTCAGTAAATGATTTCTTTAAATATATTTTTGTATGATGAAAAAAAAAATAAATTAAGAAAATGTCTCTTCCAACATGCATAGTAATTATGTGAGAGAGACAACTGGTTGATGACTAAACTATCAACTATACAAGACTCAGTTGCAATTTGCAGCTCATCACTGTTTCGTTTAAATGTTAGTTTCAGTCTAAACTAATTTGAATACCAAAATAAACATGTCACTGTAATATTTTCTTGGGAAGTGAATGAAAAAAGAAATTTAACTCTTGGAAAAATTTGACATACTTGAAGGACATATTGGCACCAGATATGAGTTTTTAACATGTCACAGTTTATATCTCTAATTTTAGATATACTTAATTTAATAAGTCTTTTGAGACTGAAGACCATTTCATCAGCAATACTAATTTTCTAGAATTATAATTTTTAACTGTAGAAAAAATCAATAGTCTTACCTCTTTAAAAGTAAGGATAAAATGCAGCCTGAACTGACTTAAACTGAACAAAAAGTTCTTAAACAAGGAGAATTAATTTGAAGCTAAAAGTCATTAAGAAATGCCACAGTGATTGTAACTTACTAGCTCCTTCACAGCATTCTCCTAATACACTCCTAATATATAAAAAACTTCCACTGAGGTTCTCACCAAGTTGCTAAGCACAATTCCAATCTGTAAACATTCTGCACACAGTAATTTGCATTAGTTCCACATAATGTACAGCAGGATTAATTAATAGAGTGGATAGCGTCTGTACATCTGTTAGCTATTAGTCTTTACTCTAATTCATTAGATCTTTATCATTTACCTGAGCAGCCCATCAAGATCAGGCAAAGGAGACCTTGGCTCATGTCATCTGTAGAACAGAACAGTCTGGAATATTAAATTCTCTTGTGTATGCCCAGCTACTTTATATGAACAATGATCTGATAAATTTTGATAAAGGACTTTGAAATTGCTCTTTCGTGTGAACGAAACATTCAAAAATTATCCAGGTATAATCTGTGCAACTGCTGTGAAACTATGGTAAATACCATTTCAGCCAATTCATGATGCACTTCGGATCTTTCTGATCTGACTAACTGAACTGCATTCCTGCAATTCCTCCAAGTTGCCTTCCACTTTTGGTCCAGTTCAGAGGTGATAAAAATTCTTAGTAGAACAACACATTTGTACAATCCATTTGATTATTGTGCTTATTTTTTGCTGATGACTATAAGTCATGGATATAAGTTAAAACAATCCAGTTCTGGTTCAGCATTATCCCTTCTGGTGTATCCATCTCAGAGGTAATGAAATTTAGACAGAATGTAAAGATTGAAGACATGATGAAAAATGTAATTTCAAAAGCAGTGCAACAAACAATGCAACAAATTGCATTGTTTATTGCATATATTAATTTCAAATCACCTCTTCACCCTCCAGATTTGATGAGTAAGTCCTTTGGCAAATAATCTCACTGTCCATCTCGGAAGTGAGAGTGTCACAGACACTTAAATATTTACATCAGTATTACTTTGGGATGAGTTCTACTTACTCTCATGGAAAGACTCTGACCCTTGTTGGAACCTCACTGACCTGAAAAATTTTCATAAAACATGCAAATCCTCTTAGATTGGGGAAATTTCAGAATTGTCACTATAGATCTTTCTGAAACAGGTAGTGATTGTGAGAAAAGGCTTTCAGCAAAAAAAATGTATTTGATTACTGGACCAGAAAATGAATCATTAGTCATTCTCACTAATTAAGGAGAGCTAAATCAATGTTTGCAGTAATATATCGTGTAAGGAGCCACACATCTTTGGCATATCTCTTGGCTACAAACGTGAAAACAGATACAAGTGACACAATAAGAGTTTCAGTGTATTACACCACTATGCTGAAATTATGAAGAAATGGCTTATACACTAAAAATTACCAAGAAGACTGAAAAACAAACAAACAAAAAAGTTATTCCAATTACCTAAATTCTTGGCCTCGATGGCATAAAAAGGAATAATTTTCACACAGGCCAATAATATCAGAGATACCTACACAATCAAGCCTGACTCTTCCCAGAAAAGTGATGCTATCAATGACTTATCTACATGGGCAGGCTTTACTCAGCCATGCAGTGCTAGATAGCTGATAGCATGGAGTAGCTGCTTGCAAATGAATAGTTCATTTTATTTCATGATAAGTAATTTCTTGCAGGCATAGAGAAACTTTCTCAGGACTGTATATTTACTGTAAATTGGGCTATAGCTCAAATCCTGTTGTATCACCAGTCCCTCTGGGAGGCAATATGCAGTGTAAGATGGAAGTGTTATGAAAATTAGTTGGGTGTCATCGTAAATCCACAATATAATTAGATAAAAGAACCAACCAACAAACAAAACACCAAAACCCACCAAAACCCATACTGTCTGCTTAATTATATCCCAAATCAACTTTTTATGTTTGTATGGTACATTAACAATACAGTTGTCTATCCGATTAAGTTGGCAGTCATGGATGTCCAGTCAGCTGGAAATTGCAGTAGCACTTGATATTTCACTGTGAAGCCGCACATCCGTAAGCCAGTGGACTCCTCTGCAACTTTTGGCACAAGTTGTTACATGAACACACCGTCCTGTATTTGAAGACGTCTCAGCAGACTGAAAACAAAATGGGAGGAAAGAAAGAAATAAGGAAGAAGAGGGCATGGAAGGCTGAGGATTACAAGATAGTGATAGAGAAGATAGGTTGCCTTTCTGAAAAGGAAAAACAGCAGCCAGGACTGGGAAGTAATTAACAGAACTTTAAAAGCTTGCATGGCAGCTCATGCTTCAGTGATTTTCTCCATAGCAATGCATTCTGAACATTTGAAAGGCTGAAAGGCTAGATGGCAGTAAAGATGAGACACAGTCCACTTCAGAGAGATCTTGGCTTATTTTATACATTGGATACTGTACAGCTGAAAAGCCTTTTCTGCTACTGAATTATTGCTAGCCCTGGCATCTGCAGTAGCTTTCAAAGGAAACTGCAGGTTGATGCTTATGCCCTGTGGCAAAATCTGACTTATTCCCTTATAATTTAAAGGTCTGATCTTTGTTCTTGGACTCCCTGTGATTCATTTTCATACTTTAGTTTTAATGTGGCATTGCAACTGCAATTCCAGTTATAATAAGGCTTAGCCATGTCTTTATTATGACTAGAAAATGTCTCTGTTATGATTTCTTATCTACAAGGCTTCTGGACTCCTGTCTTTCCTGAGGACAAATAAATTTAGTATTTTTGGTTAGGTCCACATGAAAAGATATCAAAGCATAGTATAGGAGTAAAACAAAGTCCTAACTACACTGACTCCAGGCACCAGCAAGTGCAAATATGCCAAGTCTTGCTGCCAACTCTAAAATGGGTGGGTGACATTCAATCAGCTTCCCCCAAAGTAAATCCAGACCACTCAGATTAAGCTAATAAACACATCATACTACAGCAACACACATTTTGCTAAAGCTGAGAAGCAGTATGGCAGAAAGAAACAAGATTTGACACATAGACACTTAAGCTTAGAATCATAAGAAAAGCGTATGTGGGTACTATGGTCTCGGTAATGTAAATAATGCTATTTGTTATTCTGTATGTGTTTAACTGGGGCTTCCCTTATGGTTCAGAATCTCCATTATGTAAACCCCTACAGACACAGGTAAAAAAATCATTCCGGTGTCAATGACCAAATAGATTGGACAGAAAGTAAAAGCCTAAATGTTCACCATGCATGCACTTGTCATTTAAATGTAAAAGTAGAGACACAAGAGACAATGCTGATTACTATCACAGTGTTACTTTAGATTGACTTTATGCTAATTTTTATGTAGATCACAGCAAGTCTTTTCAAACTCTCGCCATTATACAACTGACTTGGGCTTTGATTCTGAGTTTAATTCTATGGCATATTTTGCTGATACAGTCTGGTCACAACTGAGATGCTAAATTGTAAAACTAAGATGATTCTGAATTTTTAGGATATCCTTAAAACTTTTCCCAGTACCTATTGCATCATTTGGGATTTGTTCCACTTGCTATTATTTTTAATTGTTTTGCATTATCGAGAGTCAGCTGCAGCAACAAAACCCTTTGATGCTGATAGGTGTTAAGCTCCTACTGATGTCAGTAAGAGATACATGGCATCAGCACTCCTCAGGTTTCACCCCAGAGTCTTCATTGGGTGGACAAATATAGTCAAAGCCTGTGGGAGGAGGAAACCTTTGCAAATCTCTGCAGTCTCAAATATTACAGCAATGACAGTCTTTTGTACCTAAAAGAGCTCACTTTTCTGAGGAAGATCAAAATTAAAATTATAGTTTTGTTATAAGCTGCATGGAGCTCAAATAAATTCCCAGGTAGTATGAAAACAACCTGCTGCTACCAGCCTAAAATTAACAGAAATTATCCTTATATCATCAATCATCAGAGAATTTTTCTCCAAATCTAACATAAAAGATGTGTAAACATTACCTTCTACAGTTGTTGCCTAAAACATCTAGGACATCTTTTTCATCTTGCAGATCTCTTGGAGCCAAGATGAAATTTAATTAAACATAAAAGCCAAACATAATCTTGTGTTTCATTTATTTATTAAAATAATAGTGTCATTTTGAGAAATGAATGCAGTAACTGACAATAACATAAAGCATTGTCTTGTTTAGTATGACACTGAAATGTCTTGGTTTTGCTCCTGCAAAAAGTTGTAATTTTATAATTTATTTTATTTTTTAAATTTTCTTGTTCTTAATAAAAAAAAAAGTTATAATGACTAATAAAATTACCACCTCAACCCCGACACTGAAGGTATTACTCTCTGGAGCTGATATTTGATGGGGATGGTTGTGACCAAATGTTTGGAATACAATATCATGTTCTGGGATGCTGTATAATGATGCTTAAGGTTCTTGAGTTTTGACTAGACATCATATCATAAGCACTGCTAAAAATATATTCTGCTTCTTTCATATGCACAGGTTTCAAATATGCTCCATTCTTGATGATTTTCTGGCAACATAAATAGTCCTCAGACAAACATTTAAACTTTTCCTTCAAAGCATACTTACTGCTATATCCTCTGCTAAACCAGTTTATTTTATAATAATAGGTTTTATAGAGATCATATTGGCTTGTTAAAGGTGAAAACTTCCCCTTTTAGCATCTCTATAAAAAACTTTATATAGAAATATTTTAATAGAAGTAAGAATAAAGAAGGGGCTATTCACTTGTTCAGATCTCAGTAACTTGTTCTCTGCTAAGTTTTCCAAAGTTTATCTTCTCTAGTTTTGGAAGTTCTAGGTGATTGTTCCTTCAAGAGAATTTTCTGAAAACTGAAATATCAGAACAGCAGTGAGTATTTCCCTAATTTCAGTCTCATGTATCTTTTTTTAAATTTCGTGCTTTCACTCATCATTATAGCCCTATGGTAACAATCTCTTCTTGATGAGAATGAAATTTCAAAAAATAGTGACACTAGCTGCATGCATGAAGGACTATGGCTTTCTTAGCTCTTTAAATGCTTTGTCTACACAAATGGAATCTGCTATTTTTGTCCTCTATAGTACACTGAAAATTTATTTATTGTCCACCATCACCCTGGCTTGCTTTGTCACTGCTGGGTTTTAGAGTTATCCCCCACAGTCACTAATTGCAGGAAGGCAGCTGGATAGAAATGAAAACATGTAAAACTGCTACAACTTTCCTTCTGTTACTGAGTCTGAAGGGTGCTACCAGAGCTGAAAAAATTAATAATACCGCTCTGGGACTGTGTGTGAGTGGAGTACCAGGAGATGCACTACTTGAGTGCATTTCCATAGCTGTTTCCATCGGCCAGTGTCTGAATAAGCCCTAACTACAATTATTGCTGCCTCCCAAGATGTGTGCGGGCACATAAAAGCAGATACACCAACTGTTCTGTCTCTGAAATGTCACCTTTTTACTACTGCCATGCTACAGTGATTGCTGGCAGCACAGTAAAACAAAATTTGACTCTGTGCTGCTTGGGGTGACTTGGCCTGATATGCACCGCAAACAGTAATTGAAAATAAGTATCTCACATCCTGAGTTTCACTTTATCTGCCACCCAGCATTGAGTAAGTAAAGTTTCTCTTCAATCTTATATGGCTGCTTGAAAGAGACTATTTTTATGACTAAGAATCACCAATGTAAAAAAAAAGAATATTGGCTTGGATCTATTGTACTTGTGTCAGAATTAGTCATCAACAAACCATGCAGGCAGAAATGGAGATACAGATTCATGTATCCAGAGAACCAGCTCTGTATCTGAGTACCTATGTGTTTGATGAGGCTACATAGAATATGGTATTTAGCTACAAACATAAATCAGATTGGAAAATCTACTTGTGTTTCTTGTCCTAAAGAATCACACTGAGACATGGCCTTGCTTCCAGTAAAAAAACATTAATTTCAGGTTGAGGCATCTTTTAAAAGAGCAACATGAAATAATTAGTGGTACACACTGAAAGGGTGTAGCTTCATCAACACAAAACAATGACAAGAAATTATGAGAAGCACAGATCAGACATAGGAAGGGAAATTAGCATCCTGTTATCTGCTATCTGGAAGATAGCAGATAAAGGAAACTAAAAAAATATTTTTGAAACAGCTCATAGATATTGAACTTAGGGGAACTGCAGTTATTGAATAATAGAATAAACTTATTTAAAACCCAGCAATTAGAGTTGGTTAACCACAACCTTCATTCACAACATTTTAATAACTTCATTAACGGAGCAGTGACAAAGGCAGGCTAGTTCTGGTTTTGACAATATATTGGACTTAAAACCTCAGTTTTGGTCATCCAGAAACAAGTTATGTGTTCAAAATGAATTTACTGAACAGATTCTGGTGAAACATTTTGGTACAGCATAACCAGATGGTGAAAGGGACATCCCCTTTCTTCAAACATGCTCAGTAGCAAGGGTACCCTTCCCTGGGACACTGAGCACCACTTTCAGTTCTTGATGAACTGTCACTAAACTGTTTGTGAACTCTGTTCATGAGAGCTACTTTTGAGCAGGAAAAGCTCTGAATCTACTATTTAATTTGTCTCGCTTTGACAGTAACATATCAATGAAGAGACTGCAGAACAGTATGAGAGAAATACACTCTTCAGAGCTTTAAGCTCAGATCATCTTGCTTTTCCTTGTAACGTGCTGGCTCAGAATAATGGAGAGAACTGAGCCCAAGTTTCTGTGGTAGAATGAACAGGAGCTGTTAGAAAACATTTAATAATATCAATCCCTTGTGCCTCCTGTCTGGCAAATCTGCATAGGAAAAGTCTATAGCTTCCATTACTTTGGATTTGTTAATACTATTGTACATTGAAATGAAACATGTTGACCTGATTAAACCAGTATCTAATTAATTCTCAAATATTTTTTCTTCAATTTTTGCCATTTATTTAGTCAAAATTTTTTGTTGTTCTTCTTTAGTAATGACTACTGCAGCTGAATCAGATCCAGCCTAACATCATTTATTTGGCAATTAGCACAAAAAATTTGTAATAAAAGTAAATCTCATCAAGAGTTTAAAAAGCAGAACTTTAAATGTACTGAATTTTTCTCCAAAACAATAACATTTCCTTTCTAAGAGTCAGAAGCCAGAGATCATAGTTAATAAATTATTCACCCTATGAAAAGAAAAGAAAAGAAAAAAAGAAAAGAAAAGAAAAGAAAAGAAAAGAATCCCAATCCAGAGAGCATGGGTTTTATTCAACTGAATAGACCCTAAGTTTTCAATTTAAGCTTGTATACAAATGTTTGGAAAACACACAGATTGTCTGCCTGTGTTCATTGATAGCAATTTCTTCCTGTATTGAACTAAAGAGCTCAGAGACTTTATGCTGAAGAATCTTTATAGAAATATAACAAGAAGAAAAGAACATACACACAAGGAACAAATCCTCATATTCCCATCAGTACATGAAACCTAATCCAAGAGAACTGCTAGTTATAATCCTTGCCATGGCTTTGATCTGACTCCGTGCATGACCCCATGAGCCAGCGCTGAGAATGTGGCTGGAATGAATAGCTGGTGTCTGGGACAGAGGGCAGGTGGTAGCAAAGGACTTCTCTTCTTGGAAATAGCCCATATTTATGCTATACACTAAGTACTGAGTAAAAACAAGCCTATTTATAAAATGGACATAAAACTAGCCCATAAAATCCTTTTGGAGCTGACCTGATCACTCCTGTGTACAGCATGGATTCTTTGCTTGTGTTCACTAAAAACACGTGACCCTACAGGATAACTGGAGGAAGAAGCAGAATAAAAGTTCGATGCTATGAGCCATTTAGAAGAAAAAAAAGTAGTGCTTTATAGTGATATTAAAACTGCAAGTGACAATGACAAGGAATTCTAACTGTGGCTAATGTTTTTCAAAATTTTTCTGCTGCTCTGACAAAAGACACTGTAATACCAGGTTATCACGTAACATTGAAACTTCTGAAAATAATAGTAGAAGCTGTAATTAAAGAGTTCTTTGCTTTCCTAAAAGAGTAAAAGGGAAAGATATTTGTGAATATCTTGATTTGTGAATATCTCTTGATTTTTCATTTCTTTCTTTAAAATATCCTTTTCTGACAAGCACAACAGAAAGATGCCTCCATTTCTTTGGGTAACCGTCTGTATAAAACAAGGTCTAGACTGACCACTTTGTGAAATATGAAAAAGAGAATCTTTAAGAAAATATGAAAGACAATATGACTGGTTTGGTTTTCTTTTCTTTTCCTTATCTCAGAAACAAGACACTTTTTTTTGTGGCAAAGTTTCACCTGGGAAACTCAAATGCAGAGGCACAAACAAAGATATTGTAAAGCTGAAACTTTTGATATGGCAGAACTGATTTGATAAGATCTTTTATTTTTTTCTTGAATTCCACAGACATTTAAACACTGACTCTGCAAGCACAAGAACATTTAAGTTTGCATGGCAAATACTCTAACTGTTCTTAGTAAAACATGGTTGCTTACAAAGTTAGTTACTTATGCAACCGTGTATGGGGGAATCCATTAGCAGTATCTACAGTGGCAAATAAGATCACTTGGTTATGTCCACACAGGGCAGTGGAACCCTACTGATAGACCTCCAGGTCAGCACCCAGTGATTCAGCTATACTCATCTGCATGTCCCTGGACTGTTTTGTGCTTCCAGTGGGCTTGGCCTTAATGAGGACAACTCAGTGTGCTGTTACAGTGCAGACATTTCCCAAATATTAGCCAGCAGACCACGTGGAGCTTTCAGGCCAGTAGCTGTGTTACTTACTGTTAATGATCGTAGAGACCATGACTGGCCCACAATAATCTATAGGTGGCTGAGCTGTTCTGTCATTCATATCTGCACACATTTATGCACACCTTATAAAGAAAGACACTGACAACAAGATAAGACTATAGTAGAATAGAACAGAAATTCCTACTGGAATTAATTTGAGGAGACTTTTATTCTGAGTCAGTGTTACTGAGGTGGTAAATTTGCCCTTTAAAATTATTTAACAGCCCTTTGTTTAATTGGAAATTAAAAACAATAAGAAAAATGTCACAGTGTATAAGTTATGTTCACTTTAACTCTTCCCTTTCTTCACAGCTTAAATTATTTGGGTTAAATTTAATTAACAATGAGAGAAAAAAAACCCTTTGAAATCAGCAACTATTGTGTGCTTTTTCTTTAGACATGCATTTACTCTTCTTTTCAAAATACTTTTGTCAGTGATGACTATAACCCGTCCTACTTATTTGCCACGTAAGCCTTACTTACATAAATTCAGTTTTATGTTACTTGAGAAGTAAAAAAGCTGAAAATAACAAAAGGAAATAGATGGTGAAAAAAAAATCCTCAAATGTGAAGATGATAAAGGCAATATACTGATGTTTCCATAATCAAAAACATACAATAAGACATTCCTGTGAGATCATTAAAAGCTTGAATATGTAAATTTTGCAAACCTATTCTGGAACTTCTTTTCACTCAGCACCAGATATGTTAAAATACATACTGAAGATTCACTTGTCTGTCTCAGAACTACAAGGTATTCAAATAAATATTCTTCTGTATTTTCCTGTAAATATTAATTGTAGTTTAGTTTGTACCACTAAGAAAAAAGCTTAGCCAAATAATAATCAACTAAGGAAGAAGAATTTTACTCCAGTGGCATATCAAACCGTATGCTGTGTAAAAGTATTATTAGAAATATCTTGTCTGGTAAGAAAAAAAAAAAACCTACAGCAACAATAAGGCAATGGAAATGAAAAGCAGGGGCTCTCTTGCTTTAAAGACATACTGTGGATTGACTTCTGAAAGCCCAAGTTAATATTTACTAACTCTAAGCATATTCAATAGCTTCAGATATCTTTTCTTTTAGTGGGGCCACTGCTCCTGTTGTTTGAAGACAGAGCAAAGCTGTGAATAATGCCTAAGAGCAAAACTAAACCAGAAGTAAATGACTTTTTTAATGTGAGACCTTCAACCTCAATTCCAGCTCCCCAGAGGCCATCTTTGACTCCTTATCACATCATGCTCTCACAGGTGTCAACTGGGGGATAAAGATTCTTGCACAAAGAAACTGATGAAGAAACTACTAGAGAGAAAGGTGAGCTTACAAGTCTCTCTTGACATTGGTGAAGGGAACTTTGGGCAGTGTCATTTAGAACAGCCAATTTAAATAAATATGCTGTAGGAGGTATAACAGCGACTGCAGACAGCAAGGGCAAACTACATAGCTGTTAAACCAGTCAGTGAAAGTTATTGCTCAGCTAAAATAGTATTAAAAATGAATTAATTTTGGGTATTATGCAACATTTGCTTGGCTGTTTGAAATGTATTTGTTAGTGTTTCGTGTTACTGGACCCTTCTGAAGACTTCTTAGGACTCAGAAAAAAAAATTAGAAAAGAGTCATTTTACATGGACCAACTGCTCTTCCTCTCTGTACCATAAAGGAGTCTGGGGACCAAGAAAAACAGTCAGACTTAGGGACTGATGTGAGAGCTGCAAGTGTTAGGGTTGCCAGGAGTTAAGAAGGAATGTCCCAGGGAAGGAATGAAATTAACCTCTTCCCTGATAGAGGCTGAATTTTTATTGACATTTGATTCCTTTTCTGGAGAAAGATTTCCACTCTTTTAATGTGTATTTTGGTTGAATTGAAACTTGTCTGACATCCATTGTGATATTGAATAACGCCCTAAAAGTTTTGCATGAGTTTACAACATATAGAGATGTTTTTCAAGTAAAAGGTTTATATTTAAACAGCACTACTTTCCTCCATTCCTGGACTCTCTCAAAGGTTAGAACTTTCATAGCTAAATTTGAAATGTTTAAACTTATGTTCACTGATACAGCATATATTTTATTCATTTATTATGCCAGTTTACATCTTTGTATCTGTGCTGTTGATTGCAGATTTTAGCATTCCTATGTTCAAGGGGCCTTGTCATATATGGCTTTTGAAAAGCATTCCCTCACTGTTTTCACTCTGGCTGATAACGTTAGGTGGTTTTGCCCTCTGACCATGAAATAGCCAAGAGGGTATTTGAGATGGGTTTATTTAATGACTACTATACAGAATACCAAAAAATTAAAGAAAATACTAAGTATATGATGTTTTATTAGGCCATTGATTAGATATTTACTTGTTCACCTTCAATTTGAAGGTGAACACTTTCAATTGAAGACAATTTAATGGATGCAGCTTTCATAACTTATCAATATTTATAGTAGATCTAAGCATAATACAAATATGTCCATACACATCATTCTTTTATCAAAGCGAAAACTCCATATAAATAAAATGCATACCATAAAACTGTAAGTGCGATTGTTAAAGAAAATTTTTGTATTCTACAAGTGTGTATCACTCCAACATAAATTATCTTTTTCATTGAGAGCTGTTTTTCTGCTACTAATTTAAATGTAATGTTAGTATTTACAGTCAGTGAACTTTACTTACTAGAATATAATGGGAAACTCTTACCTAAACCAATGTTAGCAATTATGTATATTATCAATTGCTGCATTAAATACTTC
Source organism: Notiomystis cincta (assembly GCA_013398075.1). Lineage (NCBI taxonomy): Eukaryota > Metazoa > Chordata > Aves > Passeriformes > Notiomystidae > Notiomystis > Notiomystis cincta. The sequence continues at coordinate 82,478 of VZRX01006643.1, read as the reverse complement.
ACATTTCATTATTTACTTCTTTCATTAAATTCATCTGGACTATTGTCATAAGAGAAGGCTATCAGAAGTATGCAATATTTATACCAGACCTTACCTAGTAACTGAACCTGTGAAGTGATTGTGTGTGAATTAAGACAGACTCTTGCTTTTATTAGCTGTAAACCAAGCCTGCTTTTCACATCTGTTTCTTCTCAATTAAAAAAAAAAAAAGTCTTATGTCCACTAATCAGAGTTGTTAATATACATTAAAAAACCCTTAATGAAAAAAATATACCACTTTAAATTGGAAAGGTAACACCTCTATTTTTCATCTTGCAGTACAAAATACCTATTGAAAGATGATAATTCAAGTGGTTTGACATTAAGTCTGTCAACAAAATAAAATATCAAACAACATTTTCCCATTTAACCCCTCCCCCAAACATGGAATACTTGATTTGTTCCTCATAAATCAGATCCACAGATCCACTTCTGTAGAGAGGCCTTTTCTGTTTGTAACAAATTGTACAGATTTTTCATAGTCCAGGAACTCCTACATAGCCCAAGACGACATTAAATATAGCATAGCATATGGAAAATTATTATGCTGTTATTATGCATTTGTCATCATATTTATTGATTTGATATAATGATATTATATTTGAAATAAGATCAATACAAAAGATCCTTGTTATCCTTGCTAGGTCCTTGCTACTATTATTTTATAATTACTTTTCTTCCCTAATCTACCCTCTAGAAGTAAAGTCCACAAAGACTTTCACTCACTTTCTATACATCATCATGGGTATGTATAAAAGTCTAAGTTCACATTGAACTGCGCAATACAAAATGGATTCTAGCATAAAATATATGTCTCACAACTACAGAATAATTTAAAGTTATGTCTGGTTCTTCAGGAAATAATAGATTTGACACAATGTTAGTTCTAGAGATAAATTAGATTGCTAAGACAAATACAAAAGTTTGTCAGAAATTACTACTGCCTTTTAAATTTGGCTCATATTTAAAGTCATGAACAAATACAAAAGTTTGTCAGAAATTACTACTGCCTTTTATATTGGGCTCATATCTAAAGTCATGACGTCAGGAAAAATGCAGAAGGTGGAGGAAACATTGCTGTAAGAACAGTCATCAAAAAAAGGTTACTCTCATATGTCATTATAAAGCTAGCAGCTGTGTTGATGAAATCACAATTCCTTTTGGTGACATCCATATGGAATGCAGAGCTTTGACATTACCCTTCAGTAAAAGCTGTGGTCTGACTTTTTTTGCATTAGGCAGTTGTCAATTCTATTTGATATTTTACTCCAAAATAAAAATGCTGTGGAGCATATATCCACAAGTAATTCAGAGTTACATTTGGTGTGAAATATGTTGTGGTGGGTTTGTTCCTGATATAAAGAAAATTGTCTGAGTCACGAAAATCACAAGACATTCAAGTTGGAAAGGACAAGACAGGTTTCTCATCCTCCCTTCTGCTCAAAGTAGGATCAGCTATGAGATCAGATCAGGCTGCTCAGATCTTTCTTCAGACAGGTCTCAAAAACCTCCAAGAATGGAGACTTCAGAGCACCTGTGGACAATCTGCTCCAGTGCTTGCCTGTCCCAAGGATGGCTTCATATATAAGTTTACATCAGAAATTAACTGTCTCATGCTTTCACAAACTGACTTGAATTTTCTACTAATTAACTATAAGGAATGTTCTGACGCTTATTGCTCCTTGGAGCTTTGCTTTTTGAGCACAAAGTCATGACAGCTTTAGGTGTACATTGAGAAAATAGTTCTGCATCCTTTATACTTCTCATAGATCTCACGATTTCTTAATCCTTTAAAGAACTCCACTTAGTGATTCTCTAAGTCTGGAAATGGCTCTTTTGCATCACAAGACAAGAAATTTGAAATTATGAAGGTACCCACTGCATAGGGAATTTCACAGAATCTAAAACACACAAGTAGCCCAGCCATTGTCAATGACATACAGGAACAGCATATCCGTTTCCCACAATGTGAATGAGCAAATGCCCTTGCTGGCTGGCCATGAAGACAACATAGACATTATGATATAGTCAATTCTTATAATCAAGCTGTATAAATAAAATTATATGCAAGTCATACCAGACAGCCATAATAATTGTTTCTGACTTAATTAAGCTGTAGATTATTATATGATATACCCAGTACAAACAAAAAGTTGAAAAGCCAGAGATGATGTTTCTTCCTTCTGAGTGTCTATTGAATTTTGAAATATTAAGAAAAGTCAAGAGAATAAAAACAAAGAACTGAGAAAATCAGGGAAGACTAAGGAAAAGCTACAGATCAGTTTAATATAGGGTTTAAATATGGGACATAATAGGTATCAAGACAGAATCAAACAGAGAACAAGAAATTGCACATACAATATTTCATTGAAAATGTCTTATTTGTGCCTATCTTTATTAGCAACTTCTTGCTGTCAATTGTATGAAAAAAGGTGAATAAACACCTTTTATATTTAAAGTGAAGAGCTTATTTGATATCATGAAATGGTATAGGGAACAAATGGGTATTAAAGAATAGCAAATAAATTGCAACAGGCTGTACCTATTATCATCTATCACATTTCCTTACCTGTTCTACCTGACACTACAAAGTGAGATTACTAGAATTTCCACTTTAAATTAAATTAAGCTAATGAACATAACTGCAAGAGTGTGCCAGTAGTCCTACATAGTAGTAGTCTGGACATTAGGAAAAAAATCTTCACGGAAAGACTGATTGGGCATTAAAATGGACTGTTCAGGGAGGTGGTGGAGCCACCATCCCTGAAGGTCTTTAAAAGAAGATAGGATGTGACACTCAGTGCCATGGTCTAGTTGACAAGGTGACATTCATAGGCTGGACTCCAGAATCTCAAAGGTCTTTTCCAACCTAGTAATTCTGTGGTTCTGTGACATGAATGTACAAACAGCAGTAGCAACAGAAGTTTAAAATGTAGATCATACTTCACACCTTCTCTTTTATGATACACATAATTCACCTTAACAACAGAGCTTGTCAAGGCTCTAGATGAACTAATAGGCAGGGTTACCTGTAAGGAGTCTCAGTGCTGGCAGGAACTGTTGCACAGACCTCAGGACACTGCTGGCTGTAGCTGCTGGTATACCCCATTACCAGCTCTCCTATATAGCACTGTGACCACTGGTAAGGACACCCAGCCTGTGCTGGGGTCACCTTTGGCTCCTGGCTTGTCCCCATTCATCTGTGCTGCTTTTGTTTCTCCCTGCCAAAAGTGCAGGTTCAAAATCAACATGTACTGCCAGGAGGACTAGTGTCCTTCCACATCACAGGAGGGCAGGGTAGAGAAGCCCCCCAGCTAGCTGAATACCTGGAGTGAGTTTTCCACCTGTCATCCTAAGCAGCTCTAATAATATGATTTTTAAAAACAAATAATTTGGCTTCACAGACTGCTCAAATAAAAGTTTCTTCTTCCGAGCATTTTCTAAGAACTCTGGGTTTTTTTTAATAGAACTTGCAATGCTGAGGCTTTTGGTCAGTAAAAGTAGTATTTGGTGGTACAAAACCCTAAAAGAACCAACTGCAAAAAAGCTAGAAGGTATCCATTTACAAAAGACCTGGGTGATGGAGTGTTTGTCATTCCTCAGCTCCACTCAGCTTGACTTAAACACCTAAGGAGGTTTGAATTCCCTGATAACAGAGCATTCAAACCTTGACTACATAGCTCTTCCATAAGATCTGCCACTGTTTCTCCTTCAGAGTTGCATAGCAGTGGGAAGTTCAGTGCAGAGAGGTCACAAGATGTTTTGTCACACATCTTGGCTGGCTTTGGGGAGACGCCATGGAGAGCCAGCCTATGCAACATTCCCTTCATCACTGGCATTGCTGGAGCAGCACCCTGTGAGATCAGTGAATGTTTAAAGGACTATAAATATGGCAAGAATTCAGAGAGTAGGCAGGCTTTTGAGGCTGTTTCAGGATTCGGATGATCATTTAAATGTTACTGAAAAGGCTTGCAAATTAAAGCAACAGCTGCTTTTTCATTGGAGAATCAAGGAATAGCAAAAAGAATTAATTTTGTCTTTAATTTCAGAGTACCTACTGATCAAATGGCAAAACTGCTACTGTTAAAGCACAGGCATGGAAATATAAATTTTCTGCATTTATGCTCTGTCTTGCTGCTGTGTTGGTATCACCTGCCTCTTTTTAGTCCTTAACGTGTCTGTCAGTAACTACATGGCATACAAATGCTGTGAAGGCATCTGAACTCTGCAATTTATCACGGCATTTTGCCTGAGGCTTTGTCTCCTTTCCTGCAGCGTTTGCTTCCTAGAGCCAGCTTACTTGGCCTTAGTGGTCCCAGTACCTGAACTAGGTTGCTCACAGAGAGTTTTCACACTGCTTTGTGTAACAAGTATTCTTAACTGTCTGTCAACTACTGGAAAGCAAGATGCTTGCCAAGTGTTTTAATATAGACTTAAAAATCAAATTATTTTTACATTAAAATGTAATCTTTTATTAATTTCTTTTTACACATGATAAACACAACTGGAGGGTTTTAATTTTACACCATTTTATTTCCTCTTTTTCAGTATGGTGCAAATTACACCATTGAATAGATTAAATTCAGGATACTGAATGAGTTCCCTGATGACTGTATTTTAGAAGCCTTTCAACTGTGTTTCATACAGTAAAGAAAACAATACACATAGAGTGTTAAATCACGATATAAAAGCATCTATAAAACTGACTGCTGAGTTTTTTAAATGGCACTTAAATCCTCATTTATTTCCCTGAAGGCATCACTTCTGAGAATCAGACTGAGATAGGTGTCTGGCTACAACTGTAGTTCTTTACACAAATTTACATCTTGACTTGCTCAGTGAAGTCCCAGTTTCAGTGCTGAAACATCACTCAGCAGTCACAAAAAATTTGGAAAATGCTATTGCTTCTGCTGGATAACAGGACTAGCCTAAGGAGACATCTATGGAAATATAAGAGTTTATAAATATTCTCTCATAACAGCTGAAAATAACCCTTCACTCATGCTGAGATAAAGCTGAGAGTACATTTCTCAAATGTAAGCCTAAAAAAGGTGTAAATGTTGTCTCAAACTAAATACTAAGATGGCTGGAAATTCAAAGATGACATCACACTGAGAGAAACCCCAAAGTTTTGAGCTAGCTATGGTCTATTTCTTTTCTCTAAACCCTACTGACCATTTCTGTATTTGGATGTGTATGTTGTGTAAACCAGTTAGTTTTATGTGGTCAAAGCTTGTTTTAGTGTAATAAGGTACTTATGCCTTTAAAGGCTCTGCCCATGCCTGCATGCTTGATACTACTTAATTTTTCATATGTTTATTCTCTATATTGTAAAATTATTCAGCTTACAGTGAAGATGTCGTGTTCAGTATGAGCAATGGAGTTGCAGTAATTTATTATTTAAGATATGGAGATAAACACTGAGGGCAAAAAAAAACCCCAATGCCAAGACAAATTTCAAGAAACCAAAGAAAAGGGGAAAAAATTAAAAGGGTGAGTTTTAAAGAAAGTTTTAAAGAAAAAGATGGACATATATTTATATTTAATGCATTCATTTTGGAAAGACATAGTCTGTTATGCTTAAAAATTCATACTAAAATTAGATCTTGTTTCTTTTTTTTTTTTTTTTTTCTTTGCGAAATCTACCCTGGTGATTGGAACTTGCTGCTGAGCCCTGCTTTTATCAGTGGATCTTGAACTGCCTACATGGAATGCATTTCTTTAGTACTAGACATGGAGTCCCGTTGCTGCAAACATGCCAGAATACTCTAACACTTGACGTATGAACACAGTTTGGCTTGTGATCTTGCGTCTGTAGTTCAAAGTTAATACTTTTTTATTTTGAAGCTCATAATGCATGATGGAACTGAGCATCAATTTCTTGCTATGATGTCACAGGTATGAGCTTCATACTAGAAATGATTGAAAGCTGTATTGCTTTCCTCAGGTACAGACTGTCTTCAAATCTCTCCAGTCTGAAGTTCAGGAACCAGACCTCACAGAAAGTTTTAACAAGTCTTTTTGTGTTCCCTTCCTGCCTTCTTTTGAGCTCTGCTCTTTTTTCCCCCCCTTCATTCATAGCACTCTCCTATATCTATGCATCTTTGTCTGCTACACAGCTGATTCGACCTTGTTTTTGCTCCCTTGTAAATGAATAATAAAACTGTACTTGAATCTCAGGACACCTTCTGGGTCATAATGTTTTTAGCCTTTCTAATTATAAAAGAGTTAATAAGTCTATTAAAATAACAAAATAAGTTTTAGTGAGCTGAAAACATATAGTTCCTAAATATGAGAAATTCCTGAAAAGAGACCATTTTAGTCACACAATACACTTTTTTAATAGAGAGCAGGCTACAAAACTGTGTCTGTGGGCTGAGCCAATTGATTTAAGCTGAGAGATCAGATATACTCTTTAAAGATTTTCTTATCCAGTATATCTAAGAGGAGCTACTTGAAAGGATGAGCTGAACTTTCACCCGTTTTGAACTATTTTGACTGAAATCTCTCTCTTGGTTTACATAAAGCAAGTATAACACTTTATTCCTAGCTGCAGTAGCACAGCATTAGTTACTTGTTCTTTTGATGTAATTTTGTCAAAGTTCTTAAACTGCAAAAGTCATCTGAAGCTCAAGAGCAATGTTGAAAGATAACTGAATTTAAAACAAACAAAACAACCCAAAACAAACTAAAAATAATCACATCTTTTCTCCTTCATTCAAATGAACACAAAACCATAAAGACCTACTGCTGAGGCTACTGGCAAATATCTAGATAATCAGTTGTCAAGAAGAGCTCTGCCACACATTCACTTTCCTGACAACTGCAAAGCAAAATTGCTTAGCCCACAATTTAAAAAAAATTTGACAAGAGCTTTTGTACTTCAGTACAAAAGAAAGCAACACATTCCAGTGCTGTACTGAATAGTAACCTGACCATAATCCCACTAATGGAGTCAGCGAACATGAGGATTGCTGACAGAGAACAATAGAAAGAATTTTTTTTCCAAGGCATTAATAAAGTCAGAATGTAGTCTTCAACCCTGCAATAAAATGCTTTCAAGATCATGCATATTCTTAAACATAAGTAGAGTTTTCACTGATAATCAAACACTGTGTGTATTATTTCAGTGTGCTTCTGCAAGAAAACACTGGTATATGTTGATGCACAGAGCCGCAGATGTAGAGTGGCTGTTAAGCAAAATACCAGGAAAGGAAAACCTGAACACTGCACTGTATATCGCCTATCTGATCTTTGCCAAAGGAGTCAGAATGATTCCTTCATAGGTAAGCCTTCCACTGCCTTTAAATCCAAATGATGCATTCATGTGTTGGATTTCTGTACACATGCTTGAGCTAGAGGGTAGTGGGTAGTCTAGCAGGATCAGTAAATTGAACTCCAGGAGCTAAGAGAGTTTGAGATGCTCTCCACAACAGCTAATCCCATGACAACCATGAGCTCTATAAAGCCATAGACGTCTGCACCTGTCCAAAGCTTGACAAAGTGTTTCAACAAAGCAGACACCAAGACCTTAGAGATAGTCTGTTTCCATGAATTTTGGGAGAACTTTTTCAACTGTAAAAAAATAAATGATGGTAGACAAAAAACATATGGCCTAAATATAAGGCATGAAAAAATATAATCCAATGTTTATGAAATAGATCAGGCTATTAGAAGCAATGTATAAGAAACTAGTTAAAGAAAGAAATTTTGTTAATAAATCACAAACAAGCTGTAATAAATAAGGAATATGGGTTTTAGTGTCTGACAAACCAGAAAGAGAAACACAGCCTAGCTCATAGTCCCACATTTTAAACTATGCAGGCTATGATTATAGTAATAAACAACAGATACTGTGTCTGTACAGAGGGAAACAAAGAACGGTTCTTTTTTTAGGAACTGTCTGTAGGAAGTACATACAATGTAGTCAACAAGTGAGCTGGAATAACCTCTTGTATTCTTTCCAACGACTACAGTTTAGTATTTAGCAGAAGGAATGTTTTTGTTCTTTCCTTGTGCTTTTCCTCTTCTTTCTACCCTCCTCCTCTTTCTGGCAAAGCATGGATTTTTTTCTGTTCTTGCACCTGGTCTGACAAACAGTACCCCCACTATTTTAACATGTTCTAACGCACAGCACTGTTCTTCAGACAGCTGCAAGAGCTGTGCTCTCTGACCAAGAAGGCAAGTCTCTGACCTCCCACTAACGCATACAGACAGCATATAACACTCCAAGTAACAATTTCTTCTAATGTCCATGATGAAAAACTGTACAGCAATCCTAGTCCAGCAATCTTGTCCTGAAATTCCCCATGACTTCATAATAACTACAGGGTAGCTACTTAATTAATTTGTGAACACGTATAACGTTTTCTTTCATTCAGAAAACCTGAACCTGCTAGTGGAAGAAATAGATGAAGTTCAGCCAAAGTGTGTTAAATGCTAGATGGCTTTTAAAGATGAACAAATGTTAGTTTAATAACAACAGGAAAGATATCCTTAGAATAAGTTTCATTGTAACAAATAGTTTTCCTGTTCCACAAAGCATATGCACTGTCAAAGAAAAAAAGCATGGGATAAACATTTTTGCGTTTTGTCTTTGTGTACTGTGACAACTTCTATTCATCTTACAGACAGGTTCAGTGAGGAAAACAGTTGCTCAGAATAGGAAAGGTAGAAAAAAGTAAAATTTCCAAATTAATATATGATCCAAAGTGCATGTCATCCAAAGCTTGATTTTAACTGAATACACTTTTTTTTGCATTTGACATTTCCTGTAATTGTTAACATACCACACAAAAATTCTCATTTAAGACATTTTACTTTTTTATGGAATTCTTTTCAAAGCTGTTTTTTCACAGCTACTCTGTTAGTCTTGATGACTCAGATTTGTTAAGTATTGAAAGGCAAGGTGAGCTTTTAATAAGCAATCTGCAATGGAACTTGGAAACTTCAGAAACTCAGGTGAAAATATAGGAGGTTTTGTTGAAAGGGAGCATATCAAAAGGTAAAGAAATGGTTTTTTGGTAGTTTGTATTACACTTCAATTGTTACGATGTAAATGCAAGTATAAGACAACTTAAATCCAATGTGAAGGAAATGAAAACTCGTTCATAAATTAAATGTAAATTGTTTTGAAATGTATTTTCATGTGAAACTGACAGAATCTAAAGAGCAGTAAGTCACAAAACATACATTATGTTATTTCCTTCTCTTCAGAAAATACAGGAAAGTGTCTTTAAAAACACAAGTGGTCATCTGCTGACAGAAAGTGAGAGCAATATTTCTTGCTTTTTCAGATAGTTATTATAGCCTTTAAATGCGAGAGATCTTAAGAAGGTTGCAAATAATTTGTGGGTTTTCTTGGATGTATTTTTAAAAATATACTTTTCTTTTATTAATATTCTTTTATTTTTAAAGTACATTTGTTCCACATGACAAAGCTTCTAAACAAAGGACATATCTATCCAAAATACCAAGCTGGATCTGATATATGTTTGAACTATCAGTTCCTTAGTATCCTTAGTATCCTTCAGAAATGAAACTATATAATGAAACCAGTAGGCTTTTTGGACCTCAAACTCCCACAATTATTCCAGTTACTTTTGAGAAGTAAAGTATTATTAAGACTTAACTGTCACCACATATTTGCACCATAAACTAATCCCAGATTCACCTGAAAAGGCATCTTTGCAGTGTTTTGTAACATGTTGAGAATAAAGCTACTTTGGGTCAGCCTAAAGGGAACATTCCACAGACAAGGTAACTTACTGGAAACAGTAATCAATGAATGGAGAATGAGAGGAGCTTCATCAAATATCCAGATTAACCCTCATCTGATTGATTACATAAAGAAAGGAAATCAGTCATCTGAGAAGAGTGATGTAGGGTCTAAATTTAGGGGTAAATTTTTCAAGGCTTGACTTTTATAAATTATAATGTAAAAAAAAAAGTTAAAAGTTGCTGCTGCTTTCGGGGAGTAAATATTGTGCTTGATCCATTACTCAATACACTTTTGCACAAAAAGATGATTCTAATACTAAACAAAAACAGCTCACGGTGCCTGAGCTTTTAGCAGTGATTTAGAAAGTTTTAAAACTTCCTTTTTCCTTAAAAGAAATATGGGTGGCTTAGAATTCCTGTTTCAAAAGCAAAGCTTCAGAACTTCAGATCTTCAGAACATACTAGTGTTCTGGCAGGATCAAGTCTATAGAGGTACATTTGTCCCTTCTCTGCCTGAAAAGACTGTTATTATGCTTAATTAAACTATTTATACATTATGAAATATATAGTTTAAACAATGTATCAAGTTATGGTTACTATAGATATTGTATGCTTTCCAGCTGTAAAAGTGGACACTGATGCACTGAGGGAAAGTAATGGAGAGACAAAAGATGGGAAGAATGTTTGATAGCAAGTGGACTTGGTTGATAATGGTCTATTTATGCCCTTCTATTACTGGAGCACGATGCAGCACTGAAAGCATACTGATGTAATACACAAAAGCTGGAAAGAACAGAGGAAAGATTCTTCTAGATGGTTCCCTCAGTCTGCTAGAACTGGAAGGAAGCAGAGTGACGTTGCCAAATATCTTCATCAAGATTTTTAGGTGACTTTCTAACTTACATTAACACTGTGCATCTACTTGATAATTCTGCAGAGAGGTGCATTTTTTCCAAGATAATGACTATATTCTTCTGTCACGAAGCCACTTGGGATATTGATTTCTCAGAAAAAAATATAGCGTCCATTTTTCAGATAGTGTGTTGAACTACCATAGGCTGACCTATGCTTCTTCCTTCTTTCTACCTTCTTTTGTCTTTACCCCAGCAATTTTAAGAAGTCAGATACACACTGATGTCACTGGGGCCTCTGGGAGTTGGACAGCCCTATAGAAAACCAGATTTCATGTTATCTGTCTTCAGGAGATTCACAGAATTTCCTGATATACAGGTAACAACTTAGCAGGACAAAAATAGTATTGCTTCAGACTTTTAGATGTTCTACTGCCTGCAAGTTTTGGCTCCAGAAATAAGTACTTGACATTGCAAAATACAATCACTGACCTGCCAACCTAGCTGTGCTCAACATCTTGGAATGACAATGTGTGCTACTTTTTATAAATATTACTAATTGCATGTAGCACTGGAAGGAATATATATTTTGGGTGGTTTCTACAATTTAGCCCAGAATCTTCTTTTCTATAGTGCCAGATGCTGATGATATCCACACTAAAATGCAAATTAGTCTCTAATCTCAGTCTCTTAGTGGTTTTATGCTATAAAAAAACATACAGGACAAAGAACATTTTCTTGCAAAAAATATTAACATACAATGTATGTGAAAAATCAAAGCAGAAGAAAACAATATAATGAAAATCTGATTTACAACCGAACCCAACTGAAAAGAAATTTGGTACAGTACATGCAACTACAGCATAATGAATAATTAGCTCATAAAATTTCTGAATTAATTAGCTTTTTTTTTAATCTGTATTTGTCACTGAGTATTCCTCTTTGTTATTCATTCTTGACCTCTAATAGGCTGCCTGCTTTTCACATAAAACAAAGGTCTACTTATGGATTTCTAATACATTAAGCAAAGTGAAGTAATTATCTACTATGTTACATGCCCCATCAAAATTAGTCTGATGCTACATTTGATTTGGTTTAGATATACAACATAGCAGAAAAATAGGAAATCAATAGGATTGCTGATACGTATTTTGACTAAACTGAGGTAAACATGTTGCAAATAAATCCATAGATTTTCATTTAAAAAAAAATCAAAAAATTCCACCTTTCCAAACTATGTGGCTTCCATTTATGAGATATTGAAAGATAGATCCTGTAAATATGCAAAAACATCATCAAGTGTAATTCAGCTTCCATGTAAAAGCTAAATTCAGTTTTAAATGATGAATGAAAAGAGGAAAGTTGCTGATCTATCATAAACATTATCATTCTATTTCATCCTATTTAACTTACTAAACAATGCCATTCTAAATAATTATAGGATTTTCAGAATTTTGACACCAAAGAACAGATATTTCTGCAGTAAACTGTAGAAACCACCTACAAGCAAAGGATGTACTATTTTAGAAGATTATGAAAAAAATACTCTATATTGTACCTGCTGTACTTTAGGAGAAATTAAGGGTGGCAGGTATAATAGCAACAAACTACTTTAGTGGTCGTAGTACACAACAAGAGATGTATTCTTGACACAGTCAATAGGCAGGTATATTTATATCAGAGACTCAATTTCTCATATTTAAGTAGGTCAATATTTCCTTTTCAAAACAGTTACAGATCATGCAGTGAAATACCACAATATTGTCAGAGGATTATAATACAGTCATCACAGTATCACAGTAAAGTGTGATAAAACAGCTCTGATACCTATTACTGAAAAATAAAATAAAGGCCATGAATAGCAATTATTATCACTAGCATCTCCAGAAGGAAAATTTGGCTAAGCTTTTAAGCTGGACAATTTCTGCTATGAACTCCTAGAGGTACGCACAGCTGCTCTTCAGGCTCATTGGAAACTAAACATATTTGGAAGCGCAGGGGCCCTCAATACCATAGGGGTTTGTTTCTGATTCAGCAAAGGAATTTTATCCCTTAGCAGGTTTCTTTGTCTTCTTGTTGGTCACTGTGGTTTGTAGCTCATGACAGAGACTGTGCCATTTTAATAATGTCTCTTGTTATCTCTGGCTTTATCTGTTCTTCCCAACTCAATTTTTTCCCCACCATCTTCATTTTATCCACTCTGACTTGATCATCTCATACTGTATCAGGCCATTTCACCACACTAGCTTCATAGCAAATCCTAGTCTTTTTGTCAGATCACATTCACTAGTAGGAAAAACAGCAGGATGAAGCAAGTATTGGACCTGGCCCAAGAGAATGGGAAGGAATGTACAACTGCTGGTGAGAGAGAAAGAGGAAACAGGATGTAGATTAGCTTGGGCTACTGTGGAACACCAACCACATACAAAAAAGCTAAGCCTTCCAATGTTAGTCTTCCAAGATTTTCTATATTCTGCTGAATATAAAATTGAAAGTATTTCCAAGAACTATACATTATTTAAAACTGATTCCTTAAGAAACTGTAGATTTTAATACAAAGATTCAAATGCAAACACACAATTCATGTCTTCTTTTAATGATGCCAGTGAACTTAAGAAAGAATACATAGGTCCAAAAATAAATTGTCAGAACATGTACAAACGTGCTCCAAAATAAGAGCACTATAAATGTCCACATATCAATGCTCACTGTCCACCTTCAAATCCCTATTTTAAATCCTTTGCCATGATGACAAAACCCCATGAAATTCTCATATATATAACAGTTAGATGGCTGTTTTCCTCACTACTGTTTCCATACTGATGAAACAATACTGGTTTCACACTGGTTTGATGTTCTTTTGCATTTCCCCTGTCCATGTGTTTTCTTCCACCTGTTAATGACAGAGTTGCCCTCTAGATTGTAAGGACACAAACACTGTAGCACGCCTGCACTGTGGGGACCAAGGAGTCCAGGGATCTAGAACTCTACAAAGGAGACTACTTGACTTTATGGGACATAAGGACTGAATATGGCACTTTCTTCTTTCCTCTACTTGAAACATTCTGCAGGAAGGAGTCAATCAGGATGAAAAAGTATCTCTAGCCACTGATGACATCAGATTATTTGTTGCTATTAATCAATCCACCTTTGTTCTGATTCTGTTCACTCCAGCCTTTTTCTGTTTTATCTCATACTATATTTCAGTTGCAGACATAGCTTTTTTCTATTTCCTGCTCTATCTTCTTCTTTCACTCATTGTTCTATATGGATTTTTCTTTTTTAAAGAAATATTCCCTAAAAATATTTAAGTTCCTTGTAAAGTCTTGCACCTTTGGCTTTATGGGCAATGTAGATCTCCACAGCAAAGAAGCAAGTACTTATTTATGGAGTGCTGAAAAAGTGCTGAAAAAGTGAGAGAAGCAGAAGGAATTTTTATAGTCTTGGTGAGGCTAGTTCTTGAATATATGTATTGATCCTCTGTCTTGCTAAAAAAAAACCTGGCAGAAGTATAGCAAAGAATCACAAGGTCTGAGAAAACACCACACAGTGTGAGTGTTCCAAAGTGCAACACTTCCAAAATGTTTCAGCTATTTAGAAAGAAGACGGAAAAGTTATTTGTTCAAAAGTAACAGTACAAAAATATCTTCACGGGAAGAAAATACTTTTGACTAAAATGTTCTTTGATCTTATGAAGAGGGATATCATGAAAATGAAATGCTGAGCACCAAACTCAAATTCAAATGCAAACTGAAAACTCAATTGAGATTAGACATGCAATTTCAACAATAAGAACATCTGGCTACTAGAAGAAATGCAAACCAAACGGAGCTTTGAATAAGGCATGGTTGTTTTTGTGGAAGTTAAAATTCAGTCAACCTTTGAGCTCTCCTTTTTTCAATAAGAGGCAAGTTTTATTCAAACACACATTATCAGGCATCAACATCAGTGTTGATGGTCTGCTTATCTCTTTGCCTTTGAAATCTATGTTTCTCCTGATATTCAGCCACTCTATGGCTTCAGTTCTACCAGTCTTGCCTGTGCGTTCTCCTGATTCCAAAGTTATTGTGCAATGGCTGGCTATTTATTATAGAAGATTCTTTTGAAGTACTGAGTTAAAATATAATTAACTCTTCTGAAGCCTCAAAACCTCCGTTCAAATCTGTGGCAAAGCAAAAAGGTTACTTACCTCTTATTGCTTAGTTATTATAGAACTTACTAAGCACTGATACTCTAGAAAATTTGTTGCTTGCTCAGGTTTTGGGGAGAAATGAAAATAGAACTATTTTTCTTAGCAAAAATAGGCTCCTTTCATCTCACTGAATATAATAACTACAAATTTTGCGATGCAATTCAAGAAAACTGAGAGATACAAGTCTAGGTGTTTTCAGGACATTTGGTGCCTTCCTCCCACAGCAAAAAAAAAAAAAAAAAAAGCAGATTGTAACTGCATTAATGAAACAAACAGAGCTAGAGCATGGTCAAGCACTGCTCCAGTACTTCCCGTACTGTTTAATTATTAGCAGGCTTCCAAGCACAAATGCTGAGCCACTAGAGAACAAGCTCAGGATATTTTATTTGCTAATACAGACATAGCTATAGAACCTAAAGCTATAAATACATGACAATTTCCTCCTCTAAGAACTGGATTAAAATACCTCTTTAATAAATCTATCCAATCCTATCTTAAAGGCCATTGTAGAATCCTGAATATGATACATAAATTGTTCCAGGATACAATAACTACACTTGGAACTGGAACTTTAAGTTGAGTTGGAAGTTAAAAACTTTCAGTCTTTGGAAACTGTATTACCCTCTGTTGGCAAAATTAAGAGCTATCAAGAGCTTATATAATTTTTTTGTCATGAGTAGCTATCTATGTCAAATGACAGTTCTTCCTCAGTAGCTTCTCTAGTGTATAAAGGACTAAATTGACAACTGTAAATTTCATGTTTCAGGACATCTTTTTACTAATTCTTTGAAATCTCTCCAATATTTCACGTTCTTCTTGAAGTGTGAATATCAGCTTTAAATACAGCTCTATAGCAAAAAATTTAATAACATGTGCACAGACATGTTCTATTTCTACTTGAAATAGAACTTCTACTTCTCTTATAAACATTGTATTATCCTGTTTAACCATACATGGCACCAAGAATTCCTGTTGAGGCAGTGATCTTCAATGACCTTTGTTTCTAAGTATACTGTACCTACCTATATTAAAACAAATATTTTTTTCTACTATATGGTGATTAAGGGAACTTTTAATTTGTTTTAATTTTTTTCATACCCTACATTCTTACCTGCAAAGGTTTTCTAACATTGCTTGTATGATCAGTCATACCATAGATGAGCATAAAGCCAGAAAATAATTCCCTCTGAGAGATCCCTTCACTTGAGGCCATTGGTATCTTCCTAGAAATGAGTGCATTTTGCTATCTGCTTCTGAGGCTCTCCCTAAATACACCTAGTATACTGATTAATTCCATGTATTACACTTCAGTGTCATACATTGTCAAAACAAATAATTTGAAAGATCCATATAAACTATGTCAACATGCATCATTAAATGGCCTGTTATAACAGTCCTATACTAATTGGTAGAGTTTACCTCTTCTGTTTATTCTATTTTTTATTTGTCAAAACTATCTTTCCATGGAATTAGAACAATTTGTATTATTTTGGATATGCTAGTTATAAATCTGTAGTAACAGGTGCACTAAAATGAAGATTAATTCTGTTGATTTTAATAGGTAAAAAATTATAAATACATATTCTTCCCTAACTCGAATTAATTATTATAAAATTGAATATTTGTGAATGTTTTTTGTGATTCAATGAAAAAATTCAGTTTGAAGTATTTTTAAAGGACTGATTGAAATACCATGGAACAAATCTGTGGCATAATATGCTACCTTGGGTTTCTCTAGTACTTTAAGTACTTAAAACTTCATAAATATATTATTTACAATATATGTGAACATCAATTATAATATTCCAGGAAATCTGTGTGATTAATTAGCAAAATGAAGTATTTCTATACCCTTTATCCATATTTCTCCCTACTTATCTTAAAACTTGTGAGAAAGCAAAACTCTACAGAATTATCTTGCATTTACAGCCAAATACATGTTCTACCCTTACTCCCACCAGTGTTACATATTCCAGCCCCCTTTGCTACTTGTCAGATGTTTCACTTGCCCTCAGTCTGGCCCCTGATGCTCTGAAGTGCTGTATGATAGGAGATGTGTATATACAGAGAGATACATATACACACAGGCATCCTAATACACACCCATACATGTGTATACTTGCCATCACAAGAAAGACTTCTTTATAAATTTGGATTGTTTACTTGAAGTTATGTGTGCAAATATGTAACAAGTTCATGACTCCTAAAGTGGTGAATGAATCATAGTCATGATGCTCTGGGTTTTTAATATTTGTATTTAGAGCTTGCTATCAGCAACCTCAACATATATTAGCATGTCTTCTGTAGTTGTGGCAATCACAGCAAAAGTAGAATGCAAATTCAGTCATTGGTTATGTCTTTTGCTTAATGTTTGTAGTTAAATTCAAAGGATGGAGAGAAGGTTTTATTTTAAAGAGGCCAAAGTTCAATAAGAATGTAATAAAACATTGATAAAGCAAACTTTTCACAATGAAATTTCTAGTAAAACCTCACTTCTTTCATTAGTGTTCTAACATAGCAAAGCAATCTTAGAGAATAGAGAACTAAGCTCCCATAATATTGATGAATTATCAGAGTATATTGGATTAGCTATATTTTAATTTCAACCAAGGTAACGTAATATATCTGATGCTCATTTAAGAATACACACTCAAAACATCTGATACCTAAATCGATAATGAAGAACATGTGATTCCCTGCACTTATATTCTTAGTGACTCATTTGTAAACTGTGTAGAAAGAATATTAAGAGAATGTGTTGTCACAGACCATGTTCTTCGAATGGAATGAAGTTTTTATTTGATACTACAGCATTCTTTTCAGTGCAAGGTTTTGGTGAACTTTCTTGAGTGGCCAGGCAGCCCTGAAGGTGTATCAGCTAAAACTAGGTTTCTAAACCTGTAATTCCACATATAGAACTGGTTTATCAGCTCTCAGAACTGAATCAAAACAACTCAGTTTATCTACTATTTTTTTTCTTAATAGTAGTAGAATTTTGTTGCCTAGTTCTTGTGTAACTTCTTTTGCCATTGAAAATCTCTGCAGAAATCAAAATATTTAAACAAGCTTCAAAATCTATTTACCAGCCTCTATAATACGCCATCATTTTCACATATGTGTACTCTTAAATTTCATGTCATGTTAACGTGTTAGAAAACTCCTTATAGCAGAAGATAGTAAATACATTCTTTACTCACATTTCCTTCACATGAAAATGTGAGATGTTTCTGCCTTACATCTAAACATTCCTGTTGATTCAATAATGAAGAAAATAAATAAATAAATAAATACAATAAATACAATAATTGCAGAAGGCCAGATCCTAACAATAGCAAATGTTATCCGTTTGCATCATGAACAAGTTTTGGCAAAGAGAAATGTGAAGAGAAAAGTGAGTGTCACTGAAGTCAATAGTAAAACCTATGCTAATTTCAATACTTAAGAGTTTAAATTGAGTGTTTAAAAGAAAAGTAAATAGGCATGTATAGTTAAAGCTGAAACTAGACAAGTTGATTTTTCAAGAAAAGGAAAGGAACTGCTCCCCAAAACTGAAACCCACTTTCTTTAAAATTACTTTTCATATACTGTTGAGTACAGGTTCTCACAGCATTGCCTTTACTCTTTCACTATATGGTTTCTGAAAGCCTGTGAAACCAGTATCTGCAAAAAATCTGTGCATTAAGGTAAGCCTGTAGAGGACACGTTCAGAATCTTGCAAATGAGATGACTAATATACATGAAACCATTGGACTCAACATCCTGAGGCATGAACATACTGTCACCACTGACTGGTGACTCAGAAGTGCAAATGCTTCCTTCAATCTAAAAAACATTAATGTGGGAGAAAGACAGATGTTACTAAGGAATACAGGATTTACTCTATGAGGATGAAAATTATTTTCTCTTCCTGCATGTAATCAGCAGTACAAAAAATAAAAAAAAAAGAAGAAAAATGAATAAATGCTTCTGATTAAGTAAATTTCTGTGTTTGTTACTTCTCCTACTGTATATGCTTTGTATTGCTGTAAACTATCCTCTCCATGCTATTACAGAGCTAAAAGCTAAACCAACCCATCTTCCACTAGCTGTCTGGATATGAACAGTATTTACCTAGAGATTGAAGCAATGAAGTTGTTTTACAACTAGAAAGCAGTTTAACTAAACTGTGTAATTTTTTGTACCTTGCCTACATTGCTTTGATACTTATCTTCAGTTTTTCATCACTTAGATTTATTTTCTCCAACATGAACAAAGCATGTTTGATCTCCAGGGGCCATTATTACAACTGCTAAATGAAGGAGCACAAGGTAATTGTGTAATGCTATTTCAGATCAAAATACACTTTGGCCAATATGTCTCTTTCTTTGATATATGATGCACATTTCCAATTTTGACCACATTTACAAAGCTTACTGTCTATTTGTGTCTGTGTTCAAAGAAAACTGCTGACTGAGATCTACCAGGAGTTTATCTTGTTGCCAGTGATTTTATCTTCCTCCTGCCTTTTTCACAATTAGTACTGCATATTTTAAGATTAAATCTGTCTGGAATATGCTCTATTCTATTGAACAACCTGCAAACAACAGAGAACAGTAGCGTGGTACTGTCACCACTTGGAATGTAGTAGGCTGATAATTTTGCTTATAAAAGGCTCACAGGGATGCAGAAGAAAAATGACATTTTCTTGAAATAAACTAGTATAAAGATCTCAAAGGTAGATTTTAAGATCATTGCTGAGAGGCAGATTTGCCACATGCAAAGACTGTTTACACATTCTTTCAAGCAGACTCATTCTTTCTTCTCTGTGGATAGACCTTGCCCTAAAGATGGACCTCCTGAGTGAGGTAACTTCAAATCACCTTTAGCAGGTCCTTTTCCAGAGGTATGAAAGCTCTGCTTGGACAAACTAGAGAATCAAGACATTTGATCGGCAATTTTTTTTATTTAATTTTTTTTAAAATTTTATAAAATTATTTCTTAACTGCTAACAAATTCAGGAAAAAATGCAGACATCAAACTGTTGTGATTTCATTGGTAATAATGGCATGTAACAAGTCTCAAATACACACTAGCTTGTTTGAGAAGTGACTTGAAAGATGCAATTTATACAACATGTGCACTGAAACAATATATTCTTTGATTCTACAGAACACTTATGGAGATCAGGTATACCATGATGGTCAGTAATGTTCAACTACAAGCTAAGGCTTCTTATATTTACTAAATGTTTTATGTACATTCCTTGGGAAATGATGGTATT